>JAREIS010001997.1:0-12516 GCA_030060385.1 Muscicapa striata striata | reverse complement strand
GTGTTATGAGAGTGAGACACCCTCTAAGCCTAAACTAAAAAAGGGACTTTTCTCTCTAGAGTAAACTGAAATGATTATTTAAGTAGATAACTGACTGAAGTGTTCTCTGTATGTTGCTATTATGACGAAAGGAGGAGGGAATAATCTGGACATCTCATTCTGAATTCTTTTATGATATTAATAAATTTCTTATTATACCCTTGTAGGTTTTAAGCCTGCTTTGTCTTTACTCCTAAATTCGATCCCCAAGAGAAATTAAATACATTAAAATTGGCAAACCCCAGTCACACCGTGACAGTAGATAACATATAATTTAAAAATGGAGAGGTGTAAAATAGGGCTTGGGGTGCTTAAACACCTCAAGAAAGCACCAAAATCTCAACCCTCAAATTCCCCTCACGCCTGGGCTGGCTGTCCTGCAGCTCAAGTAGAAGAATCCTCCAGCACTTCAGGAGAGCAGCAGCCCTCCTGCTGATGTACAGCCTGTGGAGAAAGGGGTCAGTGGCCCAAATGTGTCCTTTGGAAATCAGAGCTGGGTTCCTAAATGCTGTCGGAACTCTCTCTAATAGAGCTCTGGTGGCTGAGGGATGTACGTGGGAAGGGTTTTCCTGCCATGAACTGGACTTGTTGATGATCTGAGCTCTGTTCAGGGGCAGTCTGGGAGCCTGTTCCTTTCCCCTTCCCCAAGGGCAGAGTGTTGGTGAGGGCTGGAGTTGGAGGCCGTGTCTGCCCCGACAGCCGGTACTGTGGGGCTGCGGATGCTGCTGCCAGCATGGGCTTGTCTGAGCCGGGCCTTGTGCCTCTTCCAGCTGTCCCTGCTGCAGTCACAGCTGGCCCGGGACTGACAGCACCTGCAGAACTACACTGAGAGTTGCTCAAGGACCAGCCAGGAGCTGTGAGACCTTCACCAGGAGCTCTCCTGCTCCTTTACAGCTCTGTTCAAGGAGCTCAAATCTGCTCTTGTGGAGCAGAGACTTGAAGCTGCATACCTGGTCTCTGAACCTTAATTTGGCAGTGACATCCTTGGCCCATCAGTCTCTGCAGAGACAGCCCTGGAGAAGGCAGGTGCAGCTCTTCTCTTCCACAGAGAATTTGTGCCTGCTCAGAAGCCAGTTCCTATCAGCTGGGGCACCGAAATCCTCCCCAGGACACAGACAAGTGCTATCGAAGATGAGGGTAAAAAACACCTGCCAAAGCTTTTCCAAGCAGACCCATTTGGTTCTTGAAGGTCTGTTCCTAGTCAGGAATCTTTGATGTAAGGTCCAAGACTTTTCTTCTGCCTAGAATACCTAGTGATATATTGCCAAGCAGAGAGCAGAGAAAGAAATGCACTCGTGGCTGTCTTAGGATTCTTAATTTCTTTTATGAACCTTAAACACTTCAGCTCTTGGCATTTCTCTGTAGGAACTTGAAGAGCCCCTGAAACACCACTTTTCCTCCTCGTGTAATTGTTTTAACACAAAGCTTCACTTTCCATGAATATTTGTAAGCACCAAGAACCTTTTTAGACTTAGGATTCGTACATCTCTAGCTTGTCAGGGAAGACTGAAGAATACCTGTGACTAAAGAACTAAGCACACCCCTAAAGAGCGTGTGGGTCTTGAGAATGCTGAGCCTTAAAATTTATGTTGTACAGACCAGACACTTGGAAATCATGTTATGAGCCAGGTCCCTGCCCGGCACGGCTGCGGGGACATGGGGGAGGCAGGGCAGGTGCCAGGGCCAGCAGGGAGCTGGGATGGGGAGAGCTGGGGAAAGCCAGGAAGAGCCATTCCACCAGCCCCTGGAATGCTGGGTTTTGGACCATGGCAACTTTCAACAGGCCATGGAATGTTGGAATGTTGGGGGTTGGACCCTGATGTTAGAGATATTAAAGAGATCAGGCTGAATTAAATATGATCAAAATAAGCAATATTTATTTTCTGACCGAAACACGGTCTTCAATAGCCACAATCGAAAAGCTCAGCGCCGAGCCTGGGATTGGCACTGGGTGAACATGCTCTGATCTGAACTCTAGTGCATCAGATCCCCCAGTGTTCACAAATGCCATCCGGTCAGACCCGTTTTTATACAGTTTTTCCTAGCCTGGAGCAGAGGTCCTCTTTTCTTTTCATGGTTTCCCACATTCATGTAATTTTCTTTCTCTGCCTTTGGCTGGACAAAACCATTTCTGGGAAATGGTGAATTTTGGTGAATGCAGATCTTGGCTTACTGAAAGCAGGCATTGAGATGTTGTTTTCCTGATGATTCCGGATAACTTAATCATCGATAATTGTCGGCTGTTCATCGCTTTCGCGTGTTTCCTGGACAGTTTCTGAAAGGGCTATCTCCGCTGGGGAGGCACCCGCTAGGCCCGCACTGCACGTGGGAGAGAGGCAGACAGCAAGACCCTGCTGCCACCAGCTGTCCTGCTACCTTGGAGGCACTGCTGACCACCAAAGACCAAACACCTCTTGACTTTTGGGAATACAGCTGATCTCCAGACACTACAGTGAGTGAGGAGCTCGGCTCCCACCTGAGCCAGCCCGGCTCCGGCTGCTCCCCTCCACCTCCCTCGCTCCCGCCTGCTCTGCGGCACGTGTTACAGCCCCGGGGACGGACACAGACCCGAGTGTGTCCACGTCTAAAGAAAGGACTAGAACTGGGTTATTTTCTTCTGTTCTTTTTGTCGGTAATTTTAATAACTGTTGTTGTTTTCTACTTGTGCTGTTAGTTAGAGTAGTAAAGAGCTGTTACTTTTACCTCCTTATCCCTGCCTTGAGTCCTTGATTTGAAACAATTATAACACTCGGAGGGGGGTGAAATTGATTTCTCTATTTCAAAGGAAACTTCTGCCGTTTATTGGCAGAACCCTGTCCTAAAACCAGGACAGCTGTGATGTGCTCTAACAACTGTGACATCACAAGGGTCAGGGCTGTGATGTGCTCTAACACTTGTGACATCACAATAAACAGGGCTGTGATGTGCTCTGGTGCCTGTGACATCACAATGGTCAGGGTTGTGATGAGCTCTGGTGCCTGTGACATCACAAGGAGCAGGGCTCTGATATGCTCTGGTGCCTGTGACATCCCAAGGAGCAGGACTGTGATGAGCTCTGGTACCTGTGACATCACAAGGAGCAGGGCTGTGATGTGCTCTGGGGCCTGTGACATCACAAAGAGTAGGGCTGTGATGTGCTCTTGTACCTGTGACATCACAATGAGCAGGGCTGTGATGTGCTCTGGTATCTGTGACATCACTAGGAGCGGGGCTGTGATGTGCTCTGCTGCCTGTGACATCACAAGAGCGGGGCTGTGATTTGCTCTTGTGCTTGTGACATCACAAGGAGCAGGACTGTGATGTGTTCTGGTGCCTGTGACATCACAAGGGGCAGGGCTGTGGTGTGCTCTGGTGGCTGTGACATCACAAGGAGCAGGACTGAGATTTGCTCGGGTGCCTGTGACATCACAAGGAGCAGGGCTGTGATTTGCTCTGGTGCCTGTGACATCACAAGGGTCAGGGCTGAGATTTGCTCGTGTGCCTGTGACATCACAAGGATCAGGGCAGTGATTTGCTCTGGTGCCTGTGACATCACAATGATCAGGGCTGTGATGTGCTCTTGTTCCTGTGACATCACAATTGTCAGGGCTGTGATGTGCTCTGGTGCCTGTGACATCACAAGGAGCGGGGCTGTGATATGCTCTGGTCCCTGTGACATCACAAGAAGTGGGGCTGTGATGTGCTCTGATGCCTGTGACATCACAAGGAGCAGGGCTGTGATGTGCTCTTGTTCCTGTGACATCACAAGGGGCGGGACTGTGATGTGCTCTGGTACCTGTGACATCACAAGGGTCAGGGCTGTGATGTGCTCTGGTACCTGTGACATGACAAGGAGAGGGGCTGTGATGTGCTCTGGTGTCTGTGACATCACAAGGAGCAGAGCTGTGACGTAATCTGGTGCCTGTGACATCACAAGTAGCGGTGTTGCAGAACATGAGCCAGGAAAACCTTGCAAATATGAATGCTCACCAAGGGACCCTGAGAATACAGAAACCACAAGCGACATAGAAATGAAAGCCATCTCTGATATACCAAACCTCAGTTACTATATAACCTAAAGACAATGGATGGCCGGCAGAGGATAATCCCTCATGATTGAACAATGCCTGGTCCTGGAGAAGCAGGTCCAAAGGTCCCAGAAGCCCCTTCTAGGGTTCAAAGAGTAGTTTTTAGAGTTTAAAGTGTAACACAGTATGGTAATAGAATGATTTCTATAGGCTGTATGTAAATGCTATAGAATTTGTATCTTGTGTTAGATTGGTTACTGGAAACTGGAATATGCAACATAGGAGAAGATTTATTGTATTGTAAATGGGAAATCGCTCTCCTTGTTTTCTTCTTCTTCTTTGCTTCACTCTCCTCTTCTTCCTCTCTTTCACCATTCCCCTCCCCCCACTTTCTTTCTGTCCTGTTTAGAGCCGTGGCTGGCGGCTCCTGACAGGACTCTTTTCACCCACACCCTTATAATAAACTGCAACTTAGTAACTAGCTTATACAGAGTGCCTGAGTTGTCCTGGACACTGTTCACTGACACAAAGTAACAGATTGGCGCCCAGATGTGATCTTCGGGCCCGTTCGTCTCTTCAGCTGTGGGGCACACCTCCGTCGACGGTAACTTAAAAGCTACTTGTACTTATCTTCTCGGTATTGCGAGCAGAGCCTGGCGTTGCAGTGCGGCGTTCTTAGCTGGAGCTCCTAAAATATTTCTGTTGTGACAGCCACCGGGCGAGGGAAGCCGAGCTTTGGGTGGTCTGTCTGACAGCCCTCGAGCACGGACACTGCTGCAGTGCGGTAGCATCTGGAGCTCCCGAGGGAGTCTGCCGTGGCAATTCCTCGAGCTCGGGGACACTGTGGATCGGTGTCTCCTGGAGCATAGCGAGGACCCTGCCGCATGCGACGAGCACAGCAGGCGCTGCATAGCATCGCCTGAGCTGCTGCTCAGTGTTGGGGTGATCCCGAGCGCGCTACGCTGTTGCCTAGCGACGCATAAAGCGCTGCTCAGAGGGGATCGATATACAGAGTTCTCCGCGCCACGGGACTGCCTGGCCAGCGTCTCTGCAGGGGCCGGATAAAGGACACTGTATCGGCAATACCGAGGTTAGTACATAATTAAATAATGGGACAGACTCACTCCGCTCACGAGAGAGCACTCTATAAGCAACTTAAGCATTTATTAGGTTCCACTCAATATAACCTGCCTAAGCAAGAGTTAAAAAATCTCTTAGAGTGGACTTTACTTAACTTTCCAGCTGTAGACCGTTCTGAAATCTTTACCAGAGACTTCTGGGATAAAGTGGGGGTGAGGCTTTTTAATCATATTTCCCGCCGGGATATGTCTGCAGCCGAACTAGTCCCAGCTTGTCGCGCGTTAGTAGAGCTATTTGCTGAGAAAGAGCAGCTCCCCGCTGCAGCCATCCCCCCCGCTTCCTCGGCTCCTCCCCCCGCTCCCGCGTCCCTGGACCCCACCTCTCTTAATCTCGGGGATCCAGCGGTCGCCATCCCCAATGCTCCCGCGGCTCCTCCCCCAGCTCCCGCTCCCTTAGAGCCTATCCCCGCAATCCCACCCACCGCGTCCACCCCCAACCCTTCAACAAGTGCTCCTGCGCTGTCAGCGACCGATCCTGCTGTGTCCCCCGCCTCCCCCGCGGCCAGAGCCGATCCTGTCCCTTCTTCTCTCTCCATAACCACCATTGCCGCCTCCCCTTTCCCTCCTTCAGTCAGCGCCGCTGCCCCGCCTCTCAGCTCAGCCTCTGCCCTCCCTCCTGCCTCCCTCACTGCCATGTCCCCGCCCCTTGGCTTAACCCCTACTTCTCCTGTCCCCGTGTCCGTCACTGCCGCGGCCCCGCCCCTTGGCTCCGCCCCCGCTCCCCTGCACTCCTGTCCGTCACAGCCTCGGCCCTGCCCCTTGGTTCCGCCCCCATGTCCCTCACTGCCGTGGCCCCGCCCCCCAGCTCCACCTCCACGCACTCACCTCTTGCCTCCGTCACCGCCGCGACCCCACCCCTTGCCCCCGCGACCCCGCCCCCTGCCTCCATCACTGCCGTGACCCCACCCCTTGCCTCCGCCCCAGCTGCGAGCTCGCCTCGCCTCTCTGCCTCTGCACACCCACCTCCCGGTTTCGTCATCACTATGGCCCCGCCCCTGCTGCTGGCGTCATCCATACCCCGCCCCCTTCCTCTCTCCCGGAAGCCTCGCAGCCCCACCCCCAAGACCCAGTGCTCCCGCCGTGCCGCACGTGGCTGAGCAGCCCATTGTTTCAAACCCCTTACAAACTCAGCAAGCTGCAGCGCCCACAGCCACGCTGGACACAACATCTGTGCTACCTGCAATCCCTGGATGCCTGGAGGTGCCTTTCGGTCCCACGCCAGTACCACCGGTAGCGGCACACCCCGCCCCAGCCAGGAGGCGGGGGAGGCTCACCCCCAGACCCCCGGCCGCCTGCACCACCCCGCGTGACTGTGCTGCTGCCTGAACATGCTTCAACCGCCGCCTCAGCTCAGCTTCCCAGCTCCCACGTTGCAGCCCAGCCCCTACCGGCAGCATTCACCGAGGAGCTGCTGCCTGCCCGTCCTCCTGCTCAAAACACCACTGCAGCCGCGCCCCCGCACTGCCTGCCCTCTCCCGCTCCGTCGCCCGAGCCGCCACCGCAGAGCTGCTATTCCGTGCCAGCACTGCTGCCGCGGTGCCCCAATCCGCCCGTGATCCACACCCCACCACCAGTTGCCACTATGGTCCCGGATCCTGCTGCTTCATTTTCACTGCAGCCTCCTCCCTCCGAACCGCCGCGCCCTCCAGCCTCGTTCCCGCCTCCGTCCCGGCCCCCCGCTGACGGTCCAGCAACCCACGCACGCCAGTGCTACTTGTGTCTTCCCAGCCCCTCCCGGACCGAGGCAGCTCGCCATGCCCGCAGACACCACGCTCGCCCATGTCACACCGGCAACGAACAGCGCACATGCGCAGGACTCGCCAGCGCCGCCTACACCACCCTCGTCTCTCCCGGCTACTAACGCGTCACTCCAGCAGTATCCCTCCACCGGACTCCTTCCACCGGATCTACATTCTCAGCGCGCCGTTGCATTACTGCAAAATCCCTCTGACACTCGCAGTACAGTACACCAAATCCCTACAGCACCAAAGCCAAACCAGGCACCGAACTTGCCCAGTTCAGCCTTATTCTCACACCCTAGCACACATATTGTACAAATCGGAGGGGGAATTGATGGCATAACACATACATTAATAAATACAGGACAATCCAGGAACTCTTTTACACCAGCAGATGCTTTGCCTATTATGCACAAGACACCTCCGCTTCAAAATGAGACATTATATCCTGGAAACTCGCCAAAATCATACTCCCAAAGGCAGTTCAAGAAAAGAATGAAGTTTTATCGTTTGCGTAAATGCATGTTGTTTTCCTTTTTTTGTTTTAATTTTTATAGTAAATCTTTACCTGTAAACCAACCAAAGACAAAAGTCTAGGTTGCTTTAGCCAAGTCTGCAGGCTCTGACACAATTTGCCTATCTAACACAAGCCCTATCAAACCCTTTTCAACCTGTTTAATGGAAGTGCCTCTCCCAGAGGGTTTTAATAATGTTACCCTTGAGAGATACTGGTCGTATAACCATCATAGCCCAGCAACTCCCAGCCAGAAACATCAAACTTATATTGACAATTTTAAAGTTGATAAATCTGATCTCCAGGAGCTTGAAATCTTAGGTTCAGTAACTATGGGCACCTGTTACTTCTTCCATCTCATAGAAGGAAACAATCCTTAAATGTTACCCCATATCATCCAGTTTATAGCAATGCGACTTTTTGGTGTAATCAAACTAAACTCCTTCCGTATTTTGAACCTTATGAAAGTCGATTTAGCAAACTTCCCATACGATTTCCACAAGGAATCTGGCTCATCTGTGGAGATAGAGCCTGGCAAGGTATACCCGCATACATAGAGGGTGGCCCTTGTGCTCTGGGACAGCTCACAATAATTGCACCCAGCGTTAAAGAAGTAGTCAAAAAGAAAAATACAAAAATTAGATCCCCCACAGAATATCATTATGAAGACAACTGTGATAGCGACTTTCACCCATGGAGCTCTGGACAATCAATCATCACTAGCTTCTATTTACCTCAGCTAAGTTCTTCAATTGCACTGAAACAGTTAAATAAATTGGGGTGTTGGCTCAGCAAAGAAGTTAATGCCACTTCAATTGCAATCAGTGACCTACTGACAGATGAAGAAGCAGTCAAACATGCCACTTTACAAAAAAAGAGCTGCTCTATATTTCCTTTTACTAGCTCATGGACATGGCTGTGAGGATTTTCAGGGATTGTGCTGCATGAATTTATCAGACCATTCTGTTTCCATTCATAAACAGCTGCAAAATTTAAAAAATTTGGCTGACCAAATCACTACAAACACCCCTTCCTGGTTAGACAGCTTGTTTGAAGGCTGGAGCCTTACCTCTTGGCTAAAGGAACTCTGTAAAATAGGTTTGCTTATTCTAGTGATAATAATTGTAGTTATAGTATTTGTACCTTGTATATTTCAGTGTGCACGACAAGCAATGACCAAAGCAATGTCTAGTATTTTTAATTGTTGAAAGAGAAGGGGAAGTGTTGGAGAACATGAGCCAGGAAAACCTTGCAAATATGAATGCTCACCAAGGGACCCTGAGAATATAGAAACCACAAGCGACATAGAAATGAAAGCCATCTTTGAGATACCAAACCTCAGTGTGTGAGTGTAATTGAGAGCCAGAGTGGAATTGTGCCGTTGTGTTCCCCAGCAGCTGTGGCAGTGCAGGCACAGAAAGCAGCCAAGCTGCAGCAGTGGCAGCAAGGATTGGCCCCAGTGGCTGGAGATGCCAAAGGAGGGTGCCCAGGCAGAGGATTTGAGCAGAGGATGTGTGGGCAGGCCCAGGGGCTTCCCCCGCTGTGGAGCCCTGGCTGCTGCTGCGTTGCCTTCAGTGCAGGCTCAGTGGGGCCTCCCGTGCTGGTGCTGCAGGCGGGAAGTGCAAATGTGCGGGGCTGGAGAGCCCCTGAGCCCAGGGTGAGGGGTCCCCCCGTGCTGAGCTGTGCTGGGGCTGTTTCTGTGCTCAGGGACACTTGGCATGGGCCACGGCACTTGGCCACCAGTGGGGCTTCTGTGCACTCCTTAGGCAGAGTGTAAGTCTTGGTCTAATTCCTTTTCTTAATCAGAGCGTGTCTTGGAACTCTTTTCCCTTCTCCTGCCCTATCAGATTGTTATAGATAAAAACGAGATCAAGTCGAATTAAATATTATTAAAATAATAGATATTTATTTTGCGACGGAAATACGCTTCTCGATAGCCACAATTAAAAAAAAAAAAAAAAAAATGGGACAGCGCTGAGCCCGGGGTCGGCACTGGGTGAACAGACTCTGATCTGATCTCTATCGCATCAGATCCCCCAATGTTCACCAAACAGCTTTGGTTAGTCCAGTTTTTATACAGTTTTTTTAGCCGGGAGCGGAGGTCTTTGTCTTCTTTCTGCGTTGGGCTGGACAAAACTATATTCCAGGAGACGATGAATTTTCATGAAGGCAGGTTCAGGTTTTACAGGAAAGTGGAATTGAGATGGAACTTGCAGATTTTGGTTTGCTGGAAAAGGGCATTCAGGTGTATTTTTCTTGATAGCCCTTGTTATCATAATTGTGGGTGCTTTTCGGGCTCTTAACGTTTGAGTGTTCCTTGGACAAAGCCATCTCCACCGCGGCTACGTCTATTGTCTGGCTAACCCCAGCTCCCCAGCTCCCACGTCCCCGCTGGCAGCCACAGTGCTGGGATCAAGCAATCCCTGTTCCTCCCACTGTAGCTCCCGGCACTCTAATTTTTTATTACTTTACTCATACAGGCACCACCCATTCCACGCCAATCTATAACTTTACACGAATTACATTATATCATATATCACACTCCAAAAATCTGTTTTGACATTAGAAACTAAAAAAAAATGGCTTGCATTTTGAAAATTGCTTTATAAATGCTTTTGATTGCTTTTGTTATTTTGGGTTCTTTAGTTACCTCAACCACTTAATTATAAAATCCTTAAAAGAAACTTTCTTAATTGATAAAGAAAAGGGAGACTGAAGGCATTCCCAATTAGGGAAAGCACCCCCTGTTCTATTCCCTGGGTCAACCCTGTGCCACTCTCCCTGTCCCTCAGTCTCTGGTCACTCCCACCCTGATTTCCTGCTGACCCCCATGCCCGAACTCCTGCCTTATCACACCCCCATGTCCCCTGATAATTGGTCTCTGATGTTCTCCCCGCCCTGCTCATCCCATGTACTAAACCTGGACCCCCACAAGCCCCTCTGCCTTTGTTCCCTGAGCTCTGGGCGATGCACACACGTGGCTGAAATAAAACATCTCTGTGAAAGCTCTGCAAAGGCCCTTCCTGCCATTTATTGTCTTTTAATAAACATTTAAGTATAAACGAGGAAAGTGAACCTTGTTGTTTAAAATGTGGGTATTACAGAGGGCCATGCCAACAAATTTGTTGCACTGAAATGTTTAACCCACCGGCCATGGTGGCCTCACGCTCTGCAGGATTGTGCAGCCACAGCTTTAATGGGACCTGAGCCCCAAAAACTGAAGGCAGAAAGATCTCCTTTTGTTCAAGTTAAAACTTTGATAACCAAAAGGGCCTCTACATGGATGAGCAGTGCTCGGTGATTACAGAATGAAACTTGTTCAGAGGCACAGGAGGATTTAGAATTGAGGACAGGGGAAGGGTTTAACCCAGCCTCCTGTTTGAACAGCCTGCACAGGGGCTGGGAACAAACCCATGGCTGCATTCAAGGGACAGAGCTCCAGAGCCAGGACAGGAGATATTAATGAGACATTCCCTGGCCTCAGGGACAAAATGTGTTCATGGATGGGTCTGCAAGGGCAGGAGAAGGGAAAAGAGTTCCAAGACACACTCTGATTAAGAAAAGGAATTAGACCAAGACTTACACTCTGCCTAAGGAGTGCACAGAAGCCCCACTGGTGGCCAAGTGCCGTGGCCCATGCCAAGTGTCCCTGAGCACAGAAACAGCCCCAGCACAGCTCAGCACGGGGGGACCCCTCACCCTGGGCTCAGGGGCTCTCCAGCCCCGCACATTTGCACTTCCCGCCTGCAGCACCAGCACGGGAGGCCCCACTGAGCCTGCACTGAAGGCAACGCAGCAGCAGCCAGGGCTCCACAGCGGGGGAAGCCCCTGGGGCTGCCCACACATCCTCTGCTCAAATCCTCTGCCTGGGCACCCTCCTTTGGCATCTCCAGCCACTGGGGCCAATCCTTGCTGCCACTGCTGCAGCTTCGCCGCTTTCTGTGCCTGCACACAGACTGGGAATGGCCCAAAAGATACCCACTAAGATAACGACCATTAACAAAACATCATCTGTCATCAGCAAACATCAAGGAACATCCTCCCCAGGCACCGCCCTTGGGAACAGTTGGAGACACCTGGACAGGAAAAGGCTGAGAAGGAAAATCAGGAGTGGGACCTAATTAACGTCAGAGGAGGAGAAATCCAGGTGGGATAGGAAACCACTTCGTGAGAACTACACAGCTCGGAAGCAATGAACATTAAACCAGTGGATTATCGATGGGTTCAGAGTGTATGAAATTCAGGAAAACCTAGTAAAACTCACATGTCATTGAATGATTTTCTCTACACACCCAGGCTATATGTGCATGAAATAATTTCTGTTGCACAGCCTGGACAGAATCAAGTAATGCCTTGACTCTCTAACAGTAAAGATATTGTTGGAGAGTTTTGGTTTTTCCCACAGTTTCAGTGACAAGACTACACCATTAGAATAATTTTTCCTAATAATCCTACTTTTATATTGTCAGTTAGGTTTGGGCCTGGGGTGTAAGAATCAATTTTTACTCCTAGGAAAAGAATTTAAAAAACAAAATCATTATTCCATTGCACTCTTTTTTGTGCATGTGTTTGAGTGGCTGTTACAGATTGCAAAATCTTGGTATCAATTTCAAGGTGTTCACATTTAGGTTGCAATAGTAAAGCTAGAAGATTTTTAAAGGTGACCCTTTAATGCATAAACAGTTAATAGAATACTAAAAAAATAATAAAAAACAAAACAAAACAAAAAAAAACCCCAAACAAACTCTGACTTTTGTGGGGGCCACATGTGAGTCATCCAATTCCTGCTCTGGAAGAGAACCAGGGGTTCCAGATAACCAGGAGAGGAGCGTTAGAAATGCAAATTAACACTGCTGGGCCAAAGTGTGGACAATGTACCAGGGTCTTCTTGCCTGGGGGAGGAATTGGGCTGATTCCCTCTGGCCCTCACCCCAAGCTCTGCCTGCTTGCACAGATGGAATTTGCACAGCTAAAGGCAGAGCCCATAGTGAGGATATCTGACTGCAACAGAAATTGGTTAAGCTGCAAAGGGAAACAGCAAATGGAGAATGTTGTGGAAATTTACCTAAAAAACACGG
>JAREIS010001996.1:0-16146 GCA_030060385.1 Muscicapa striata striata | reverse complement strand
GGTGCCCCTGGGCCAGTTACAATCGGATGTTTCTGCCACCCCTTCCCTGTCAGGCTAATCTCAGCTTCCAGCAAAGTAAATTCCTGTGATCTCCTGTCACCCCAACAATGGAAACAGGTACCTTCCCACATGTTCTGATGGTATCAGGGTGCATTCTGAACCAGTATCAACTAACATTCTATGTTTCTGTGGCTTTGATGTGCCAGGCCATCGCACCCACACTACTCAGTAGATCCTGTTATCCCATGCCTCTCTGGCTAGAGGCAGGCCCCTCTAGCCCTGGTTATTATTTCCTTCCTGGGCATACATAGTGGAGTCCCCTCCAGGGGATCTGACAGATCATCCTCCCCTTCTGTAGTACCCTGCACCTTGGTTGTGGGAGGCCGAGGCTTCATTTTAGCACGGTTCCCTCGGTTGTGCATTTCCTCCTGAGCTGGCGCACCCATGCTGCCAGGACAGAAGTGGGCTTCCCATCCCATTTTCCATGTCTTCCCATGGTCTCATAGGGAAGAACCACAGGTCAGTTCGTGAGGGTATCGTCTGTCCCTAGCTGGGGCGTTGGGTGTGAATTTGGGGCCTGTGACTCGTGCTGGTGCTGCTGATCTTCCTTATCTCCTCCCTTACAATCTCCCTCACCTCTCCTTTCAACCCTCTCATCCCCTTCATCTCCTCTTGGACCTGTTGGAGGTCCCTGGCCACAGCGGAGACCTTGGCCTGCATTGGGCCATTAATCATACTGTCAAAATTTCTGAGCTTGCTGGCAACAGAACCTACTGTCTCTCGGTGGTCATCAGCCCTAATCAGTGCAATGTAGTAGTAGTAATTCAGATGGCCCCAGGGTTGCCAGATCCCACAACATCTGCCCTGTGCACCTGACCTTGTCAGGGTCATTGTCATGCTGTCCATCCATCCCAAAGAGTACCTCTAATACTGCCACTTCCCTCAGCTGCTGGATCCCTTCATCAATGGTCTTCCAGCGCATTCTCTCTTTGTGGATAAACTTCTCTCTCACACTCATTAGAAGCCATTCCCAAAGGGAAAGGAGGCCTTGCTCCCTTACAAATGTCTGGTCCACACCTGAGTCCTGGGCCAAGGATCCCAAATTCCTGGCCTCAGTGCCATCCAGTTGTACACCTCTCCCCATAAGGTCCCAGACACGAAGTAACCAAGTTGTAAAAGCCTCACGGCCCCGTCGCACAATGTCTTTTCGCAGGTTACGGAGAGTGTCATATGAGAGAGACTTGGTGACAATCTCAACCTCTGGCTGCCTTGCTGACTGTGAGGACCCTCCTGGCTGATCCCCATTATCTAGGTGCTTTGTTTTAATCTTAGATTTCCTAGTTTCCACAGGGGCAACTGCTGCTGGCTGTGGCTGCCCCTGTGATCCAGCTGGAACCTGGACAGATGTAACATCTATGGGTTCCACTGCAGCACCATCAGACTCTCCCTCTTTAGGGCAGGGGGAGGGTTTCTCACCAGCTGGGGAAAAGTGCTCCTTCAGCACTTGGCCCTGCTCCTTCAACACCTGGCCCATGTCCCGTATCTCCTTCACTAGAACTCCCACCCACTCTGGCTGGTTCATTTCTGCAGTGGGCTGTGGGGCAACACCAGGCTCTGGGGCACCATCTCTAGTCCCTGGGACAGGGGCAGGCTCTGGGGCAGCATCTCTAGTCCCTGGGGCAGGATCAGACTCAGGGGCAGCACCTCTATTCCCTGGGGTACAGGGAGACTCTGGGGTAGCATGTTTCAGGGTTGTTATCCAAGCCAGTATTCCCTTGTTTCTGAATGGTAAGTAAAGCAGGCCCATCAGCAACACCAGCCACGGAATAATAATACTAGCAATTAAAGCAGATCTGAAATCCTTGAAACTGGTGGGGTAGCCTCAAAAAACTGGGTGACAGGTTGGGAGAAAATTTCCCTTGCATTCATTGCCTCACAGTAAGTACCATTGTTGAAATAATCCTAGAAACACGCAGTTAGAGTACAATAGCTCTGGATCCATGTGGCAAATTTCCAGAAAAATTAAAACCCATGAATTCCTGAAAAATCAATCCAAAACACAAATCCGATCATAGCTACAATAAATTTGGTGAGGGCCCATATTCAAAAAAGGGCTTGCAAATGGGAAATATCTGTGACCACGTGGAGCCCAAACCAGATTAAACTAGACAACATGTTGCTGCTTAAGAGCTGCTACTCCTCTCTTAACTTGCCTTTTAAATGCCCTCGGCCCCACGTTGGGCGCAAAATCTGTCCTGGTTTTAGGACAGGGTTCTGCCAATAAACGGCAGAAGTTTCCCTTTGAAATAGAGAAATCAATTTCACCCCCCTCCGAGTGTTATAATTGTTTCAAATCAAGGACTCAAGGCAGATATAAGGAGGTAAAAGTAACAGCTCTTTACTACTCTAACTCACAGCACAAGTAGAAAACAACAACAGTTATTAAAATTACCAGCAAAAAGAACAGAAGAAAATAACCCGGTTCTAGTCCTTTCTTTAGACGCGGACACACTCCGTCTGTGTCCGTCCCCAGGGCTGCAACACGTCCGCAGCGCAGGCGGGAGCGAGGAGAGTTGGGGGGGGGGGCGAAGCAGCCGCGGCCAGGCTGGGCTCAGGTGGGAGCAGCTCCTCACTCACTGTAGTGTCTGGAGACCAGCTGTATTCCCAAAAGGCAAGAGGCGTTTGGTCTTTGGTGGTCAGCAGTGCCTCCGATGTAGCAGGACAGCTGATGGCAGCAGGGTCTGGCTGTCTGCTTCTCCCCCACGTGCAGTGTGACCCAGGGGGGTGCCTCCTCACTCCTCTCTCGCCGGAAGCAGCAGTGCCCCAGCCCCAGCCCGCATCCTCTTCTGGGTATCTCCACCCAGAAGCCCCCGTGGTCCTCCGAGCAGCTCCGGTCCCACCCACCCGCCCGTCCAGGGCCATCACAAACCCTGGGCACAGTCGGCAGGTTCTGTTAGCATTACAATGGGAAAAAATTCTCCAAACTCATACATTAAAGGAGCAAAACCCCAACCCCCAATATTATCCACCCCGAATTTTTTCCCATGCCAACATGCTACAGCAGATTAAAAACCTTTAAATCATATACATACAGGCAGTTACAGGCACAGTATCATAGATAATTCACCCTAGAACAAGGTCTCCTTGGGGGATGCATCAGGTCTCTCCATCCTTTTGCATCACCCACCAAGGGCAACCTGGTCCTTGAGCGAAAACCACCCCACGAACAGGATTGTCTTTGCTGGAGGCAGAGTTCACCCAAACAGTTTTCCCTAACATGCCTCTCAGATGTACCACTGGGACCCTATCTCCATCTGGTGTTCCCAAGGGCTCAGACTGAGCAGGGCCTTCTCGGTTAGTGGAACCTCGGGTATTCACAAACCATGTGGCCTTTGGTAAATTAATCTCCCAGTTCTTAAAAGTCCCCCCACCAAGTGCTTTTAAGGTGGTTTTAAGCAGGCCATTGCACCATTCGACTTTCCCAGCCGCTGGTGCATGGTAGAGAATATGGTACACCCACTCAATGCCATGTTCTTTAGCCCAGGTGCTAACAAGGCTATTTTTGAAATGAGTCCCATTGTCTGACTCAATTCTCTCAGGGGTACCATGTCTCCAAAGGACTTGTTTTTCCAGGCCCAGGATGGTGTTACTAGCAGTAGCATGGGGCTGAGTAGGTCTCAAACACCCGATGGTGGCTTCCACCATGGTCAGCACGTAAGCTTGCCTTGGCGGGTCTGAGGCAGTGTGATGTAGTCAATCTGCCAGGCCTCTCCGTACTTGTATTTGGACCATCGCCCACCATACCAGAGGGGCTTCACCCGTTTGGCTTGCTTGATGGCAGCACACGTCTCACAGTCATGGATAACCTGGGAAATACTGTCCATGGTTAAATCCACCCCTCGGTCTCGTGCCCACTTATAGGTGGCGTCTCTGCCCTGATGACCTGAGGCATCATGGGCCCATCGAGCCAGGAACAATTCTCCCTTGTGTTCCCAATCTAAGTCTATCTTTGACACCTCTATCTGTGCAGCCTGATCTACCCGCTCGTTGTGCCGGTGTTCTTCACTAGCCCGACTCTTGGGAACATGGGCATACACATGGTGGACTTTCACGGGTAGCTTCTCTATACGAGTGGCAATGTCTTTCCACTCATCAGCAGCCCAGATTGGCTTTCCTCTACGTTGCCAGTCAGCCTTTTTCCACCTTTCCAGCCAGCCCCACAGAGCATTGGCTACCATCCATGAATCAGTGTAGAGGTAGAGCTTTGGCCATTTCTCTCTCTCAGCAATGTCCAAGGCCAGCTCAACAGCTTTGAGTTCAGCAAGTTGGCTTGATCCACCTTCTCCTTCGGTAGCTTGTGCAACCTGTCGTGTGGGGCTCCGTACGGCTGCTTTCCACTTCCGATTCATTCCCACGATGCGACAGGAACCGTCGGTGAAAAGAGCGTAGCACGTTTCATCTGCTGGCAGCTGGTTGTACAGTGGAGCTTCTTCAGCCGGGTCACTTGCTTCTGCTCCTCTTCCTCGGCGAGACCAAAATCTTCACCTTCTGGCCAGTTTGTAATTATCTCCAAAATCCCAGGGCGATTTGGGTTACCAATACGGGCGCGCTGCGTGATGAGGGCAATCCACTTGCTCCATGTGGCGTCGAGCAGGGGCTGATCCATCCCCACTGCGCTGGACACCCCAGGGCAGCGTCCCAGAGCGTCCTCATGCACCTGCCAACAACATCCCCCCTCTGCAGCCCTGGCCTCTCCCCCAGCTCACACAGGTGCCGCATCCTTGCAGGCACAGACACGGCAGCACTGGCTCAGGAGCCCCTGTTTGCATTGCACAGAGCAGGCGTCAGCACCCCATGGTGCTGCTGTGGGGAGATGGAGCTGAGTGAGCACAAATGCCACCAAACCCTGGGGCCAGCAAGGGCTGGGGGACGGGAGGGAAATCACTCAGGTTTGTCGTGGCCTCTGAAGTCAGGCAGAAAGTTTGTTCCCATGAGCTGTGAGTTTCCTGTCCCACTGCAGATGTTGTTGCTCAGAGCCAGGGCTGCCTGGCAGCCACCCCCAAACTGCCCTGAGCATTTCCTTTGCTTCCCCTTTGATTTCCTTTACTCTTCCCTGCTCCACATTTCTTCCTATTGCACATGCCTTTTCCCTCGTGGGCAAAGAGAAATGTCCTCTCTGGCCTGAATCTCCGTTTAAGTTAATGAGCTGGAACCATGGGAATGTCCCTTGGTTACCAGGATCATCCTACAAGTGCTTCAGGAATTGTCTGCAGGGTCCTGCAGTGCCTCGTGCTGCTCCCTTGCCAGAGGCACCACAGGCCAGGGGGGCACATCTGGGCTGGTGTGTCTGGGTGTGGGGCTCCCTGTTCTGGGCAATGAGGAGGGGCTGGAGAGGCTCTGCAGGACTGACAGGATGGGCTTTGGGGCCTGTGAGGAGAAGCTGAGGGAGCTGGGCTGCTGGACCTTGTGAAGAGGAGGCCCAGGGTTCATCCTGCAACTGCTCCAGGGGTGGTTTCAGAGAATCACAGAATCAGCCAGGCTGGAAAAGACCTTGGAGATCATCAAGTCCAACCTTTGCCCTGACTCTGCCTTGTCTCTCTGAGCCTCCTCTTTTCCAGGATAAACATACTCAGCTCCCTCAGCTGCTCCTTACAAGACTTGTGTTCCAGGCCCCACACCAGCCTTGTTGCACTTCTTTGGACATGCTCCAGCCCCTCCATGTCCTTCCTAATTTAGGGACCCAAAACTGGACACAGCACTCGAGGTGCAGCTCAAACAGTGCCCAGCACAAGGGAAGAATCACTGCCCTGGTCCTGCTGGCCACACCATGCCTGATCAAGGCCATGTGCCATTGGCCTTCTTGGCCACTTGGGTACACTGCTGGCTCATGTCCAGCCTACTGTCCATCAATGCCCTAGGTCCCTTTCTGCCTGGCCGCTGTCCAGACATTTTATCCCCAGCCTGTAGCACTGCAGGGGTTGTTATGGCCATAGAGTTGGACCCAGCACTTGGTCTTGTTAAACCTCATCTTACTGGATTTGGACCCTGGATGCAGCCTGTCCAGGTCCCTCTGCAGAGCCCTCCTATCATCCATCATATCCACAATCCCAGCCAACTTGGTGTCACAACAGTTCCATGAGGCCCTGGAATGTCACACTGGTCTCCATGATTCCATGAAATTTCCTAATGTCACAATGTCCCTTTGGTTCCATGGGACCCCTTGGTGTCACAAAATCCCTTGGATCCTTGGGCCCTGCACTGTCACAGTGGATCCATGGTTCCATGAGGTCTCAGTGCAGCAATGCTCTCCTTGGTTCCACACTGTCACAGTGGCCTCTTGGTCCTAAGGGGCACCACCGTGTCAAACATGTTTCCTTCATTCCATGAGTCCCTGATGAGCAACACTGGTCCCTTGGTTCCATGGGGCCCTGCAGTGTCACAATGGCCCCATCATTACACGAGGTCCTGCTCTGTCACAATGCTCTGCATGGTCCCACAAGGCCCTGCAGGGTCACAGTGGCCTCTTGGTTCCATGAGGCCTCCGAGTGCCACCATGAATTCCTTGGTGCTGCAGTGTCACAATGGAGCCCTGGGTACACAAGATCCTGAAGTGGCACAAGGGACCCTTGGTTCCATGGGGCACCACAGTGTCACAATTGTTCCCTTAGTTCCAAGAGTCCTTGCAGTGGAACAATGGCCCCTTGATTCCATTGGGCCCCAGGCTCTCACAAGGCTCTCCTTGGTCCTGCAGTGGCACAATGGCCCCTTGGTTCCACAAGGCCCTGCAGTGTCACAGTGGCCTCTGTGGTTCCATGAGGACCCAGACTGTCACAATGGACTCCTTGCTTCCATGTAGCCCCACAGTGTCACAGTGGCCCCTTGGCTCTGTGGTGCCAAGTCATACAGAGTGTCACCCTGGTGCTCTCAGTTCCAGGAGGCCCTGCAGTGTCACAATGGCCCCTTGCTTCCCCAGGGCCCTGCAGTGTCATAATCATCACAGAATCACCCAGGCTGGAAAAGACCTATGAGAGCATCAAGTCCGACCTGTGACTCAACACCACCTTGTCACCCAGACCTTGGCACTCAGTGCCACATCCAGTCTATCCTGAAGCACTTCCAAGGATGGTGACTCACAAACCTCCATGGGCAGCCTATTCCAATACCCAATCACATTTGTGATGAATATTTACTAATGTCCAGCCTAAAACTTCCCTGATGCTGCTTTAAGGCTGTGTCCTCTTGTCCTGTTTTTTCCCTTGGAAAAGAGTCCGACCCTCCCCTGGCTGCCCTTTCCTTTCAGGGAGTTTTTGGGAGTGATGAGATCTCCTCTGAGCCTCCTCCAGGATAAACAACCCCTGGTCCCTCAGCCGCTCCTCACAGCACTTGTGTTCCAGAACCCTCCCCAGCCTTGTTGCCCTTCTCTGGACTCTCTGCAGCCCCTCCATGTCCTTCCTAAATTGGGGGGCCCAGAACTGGACACAGCACTCGAGGTGCTGCCTCACAAGTGCTGATGACAGGGGAAGAATCACTGCCCTGGTCCTGCTGGCAACACCGTTCCTGATCCATTGGAGTCCCAGGGGGGGTTGGATGAGGGAAATGCTGGGAAGGGGATGGGGACAAAGTGCTATTTATTGTCAGCCTTGAAGGGTCTTGATTTTCATATCCATTCAGACTGCATTAAAATGTGCTGGGGGTCAATATAATTTGCTTATATGCTCCTATAAACAGGAAAAGACAACAATACAAAAGTTCTCTCTGTATTGTTTCCAATAAAGTATATTCACTTGGAATACACTTCTGAAATCTGTCTAATTAACCACAAAAGAATTGAAAACTTAAATTATTCTCAGAGGTCTTTCTTCTTTGGGTGTTTTGAAGAAATGTTTATGTGTCTTTGCCACTGAATTCCTGCACTGAGGATCTCAAGAAAGAAGAGGCCTCTGGAGTAATAAAATTAATCAGCAACCTCCAAGTGGCTGAGGATCCATCCTCATCAGAGCAGGAATGAACAGAAATGGGCACAGCTTTGTGGCTGCCCCAGCTCTGGGATGGGCCCTGGGCCTGGAGCAGGAGCAGCTCTGCAGGGCCCCAAGGCCGGGGCTGTTGTGCTGGCCTGGGCAGATGGGATGGCAGCAGGGGCTGCAGAGCTCTCAGGAGCTCAGGGAGAGGGAGCAGGGCACACAGGGAGCCTCCTTTTGCCTTGGCCAAGCCCCTTGCCCATGGCTGGGCTGAGTCCTGTCTGAGCTGCAGCTGCTGCTGTGCCCTTGCCAGGGGCTGAGGCCGTGGGGCCACTGCCCAGAGCCCCTGGCCTGAGCAGAGCTGTGGGGCCAGAGCCGGCTGGGCTGTGCTGGGGAGAGGCCCTTGGTGCTGCACAGAGCTCAGGGCAGCTGGCACAGCTTGCAGGGAGCTGGGCTGGCCTGAGAGAGCCTGCCAGAGAAACCAGCAGTGTCCATCTCAGCCTGGCTGAGCGTGCAGGGGCAGGACCCAGCCCAGGCCTTGTGGGGCAGGGCCAGCGCCTGTGGAAGGCATTGGAAACAGGCAAGTGGGCGAGAGAGGAGGCTGCTCTGTGCCCTTGGTGGCATGCACAGAGCAGGGAGGGAGCCCAGCACATTTGTCACCACCAGCCTCTGTCCCCAGCCATTGCCAGCCCTGGCTGCTCAGCCCAGGTTTGCCCTGGGCTGAGTTTGGCTGTGGCCCAGCTCCATCCTCCTGCAGGGCTCAGGGCCTGTTCCCAGCCATGGCCAGCCCTGCCCGGCCTCTCTGCTGGCCCAGAGCCCAGCAGAGCCCGGGGCAGGGCTGTCAGTGCAGGCCCACAGGTGCCATGGGCTGTGCAGGAGCTGGCAGAGGCTGCCCAGCAGGGAGGCCATGGGGCACAGAGCCCCAGGGCTGCTGTGGCACCACGGCACAGGGGCCATTCCCACCTGCAATGCTCCTGTCCTGGGCTGGGCCTGCACAGGGGCTGTACCACCATGGCTGGGCCAGCAAGCTGGGAACAAGGGTCAGGGTGGCAAATTCTTCAGCAAAACCTTGTGGAGGAGGCAGTTTTGAGTGGCTCCATAGCTCAGGAATCTAATAGAGAGAAGAAGCCACAGAGATCCTGCACAACAGAGGGAATTTAAACCTCATTGCCCTGAACTGCTTCAGACTCATTCTGGGGAATGTGTTTCACCACAGCGTGGCCTGGGAAGGAAATTCTTTTCTCTTGTTTTCCAATCTGTGGCCTCCTGATATGTTGACAATTGACCCTTGGTTCATGGTGATTTCATTGGATCACAATGGTCTCCTTGGTTCCATCAGACCCAGGTTTGTCACAATTGAACCTTCATTCCATTGTATCACAGTCCTTTTGTGGATTCCATGATGCTGGGTCACAGTGGAGCCTTTGTTCATGCATTTCCATTGTGGCACAGTGGTCTCCAGCATTCCATGACACCACGGTGCAAAACAGTGAGCACTTGATTCCATGAGTTTCCATTCCATCACAATGATCTCTTGGCTTCCATGAGGCCCTGCAGTGTCACTAGAAAGCCTTTGTTCCACCTTTTTCCATTGTGTCACAAATGGTCTCCAGTGCTCCATGTTCATTTGTGCAACATGAAACAATGGACATTAGCTTCCATGTGATTCCACAGTGTAACAATGGTCTCCTGGGTTCCATGAGGCCCTGCAGTGTCACTAGGGAGATTTTGATCCATATTTTCCATTGTTCCACATCAGTCTTCAGCGCTCTTTTGAGGCTGCAACGTGAAACAGTGGACATTTGATTCCATGTGATTCCACAATGGTCTCCTGGCAATCCATGAGGCCCCTGTTTGTAGCAATTAGGATTTGGCTCCATGAGATTCTATTTTGTGTAAATGCTGCTGTGGATTCCATGAGTCCCCAGTGTGTTTACGATTGAAACACGGTTCCCTAAAATTCCGTAGTATCACTTTTCTCTTCTGTGATTCATGAGGCTGTGCTGTGTCACAATGCTTCCTCCAAGGCTGGACATGTCCCAGTGGCACCGGGTTTCCATCAGGCCACGCTTTGTCACAATCACAGTGGTCTCCTTGGTTCCATCAGGCCCAGGTTTGTCACAACTGAGCCTTGGTTCTATGAGATACCCTTGTATCACAATCCTCTCTTGGATTCCATGAGGCACCGCTGTAAAACTGTGGGCACTTGGTTCCATGACTTCCTTTGCACTGTGTTACGATGGAATCTTAAGCAACCAATGGTCAATTGTCAACACATCAGGCTCTCATAAAACTAAGGAGAACATTGTGACACAATGGATTCTCATGGAACCAAGGCCCCATTGTGACAAAGCGCTGCCTGATGGAAACCTGGTGCCACTGGGACATGTCCAGCCTTGGAGGAAGCAAGTGTCCATTGTGACACAGCGCAGCCTTGTGAATCACAGGAGAGCACAGTGACACCATGGAATCTTGGGTAAGCAAATCTTAATAGTAAACACAGTTGACACAGTCTGGAGGGTTTCTTTGTGCCTGAAACCCCTCAGATGGCCACAGGTGGGTGGTTCAGGCTGCAGGGATTTCTTTGAAGCCACCGAAAAGAGATTGCAGGAGACAGTCGTCCAGGCCCAAGGTCTGTTTATTAATTGTTATCGATAAAGTTCTTTTGCTGCGTGCAGAGCTCTGTCACCACCAAGAGCGGAACGAAGGCCTGGCTTACCAGGGGCTGGACTAATCTTTTATACACTAACTTACATATACTATGTTTACAGTTACTTCCCAATACTACAGAATTTTACTAATACGTCTAGTTTTTCCCCAACCAATCTGTGATTCCCAGTGTCCCCTCCAAGATGGAGAATGTGAAGAAGAAGAAGAAGAAAACCCAACACACCCCCTTCCCTCAATCTTGACCACATGGCTGATAATATAAACAATCCCAAAAACTACTTTTATACATGATAACTACTTAATTTACACCTTAGTTTCTCTAAAAGTTTTCATCTCTTCTCTGAATGGAGGTAAACGTTGCCATGGAACAGAATCCACCCTCAAAACTCCCCTGGCCTCACCTGGGGGCTTAAAAAGGGCTGGACAGGGGTGTTCTTGCACCCTCAAAGGGGCCAGAGGGACACCCTGGACCCCCACACACAGCGGGGACTTATGGAAAGCAAGAGAACATTGTGATGCTGCACTTTGTCACAATGGGACCCTGCTCTGTGAGAATCCATTTCCCCACAATCTGCTGGGTTCTAAGAGGCCCCACTGTGTCACAACGGCCCCTTGCTTCCACGGACCATGGCATGGTCCCACTTGCATCTGGGTTCCATGAGGCCATGCTGTTTTCACAATTGAAACTTGTTTCCATGAGATTCCATTGTGACACAATGGTCCCCATGTTTCCATGAGGCTGTGCTGTGTCACAATGGACATTGGATTCCACAAGAGCTGGCAATGTCCCAGTGGCACCTGTGTCTCATGAGGCCCTGTCCTGTCACAATTGACTGTTGTTTCCATAAGATTCCATTGTGACACAGAGCTCTCCTAGAACCCATGAGGCCTTGGTCTGCCACAATGATGTCTTGTTTTTAGTGTACTTGGCAGTACTTCTCTGGCCCTTGTGTTCCATGTGGTCCCTCTCTATCAGAATTAACTCTTGGTTCCATTGCATTACAACGCTCCCTATGTTTCTATGACCTGCCCTGTGTCTCAATGGACACTGGATTCCATAAGATCTGGCAGTGTCCCAGTGGTACCTGTCTCCTATTCGGCCTCACTTTATCAAAATAAAGCCTTGGTTCCATGAGAATCCACTGTGTCACAATGTTCTCCTCGGTTTTCTGAGAACCTGATGTGTTCACAATTGACCTTTGGCTCTTTGAGATTCGATTGCATCACAGTGGTTTCCTTGGTTTCATAAAGCTCAGGTTTGTCACAATGGAGCCTTGCTTTCAGGATATTTCATTGTAACACAGTGGCCTCCACCACTCTATAAGGCTGCACCATGAAACAGTGGACACTTGGTTCCATGAGATCCCATTGGGTAACAATGTTCTCCTGTGTTCCATTAGTCCCAGTTCTTTCACAGCTGATGCTTGCATGAGCCTTGAAAATGCCCCATTGGCACTGGGTTCCATCAGGCCCCTGTTGTTCCAGGACATTCCATTGCTTCACAATGGTCTCCTTGGTCCCATGAGGACCCTCTGTGTCACAATGCAGCCTTGGTTTCTTGAGATTCCCTTGTGTCACACTGGTCCCCTGTGTTCCCTTAGGCCCAAGTTGTATCACAATGGGCACTTGGTTCCATGAGCAGTGGCAATGTCCCAGTGGCACCTGTGTTCCATGACACCCTGCTGTGTTACAGGTGAGTTTGTTCCATGAGATTCCATGGAGTCACAATGGTCACTTGGGTTCCATGAGGCCCTGCTGTTTTGACAATTGACACTTGGCTCCATCAGATTCCATTGCCTTACAATGTTCTTCTGGGTTCCAAGAAGTCCTGCTGTGTCAAGATAGTCCCTTGCTACCACAAACCATGGCACAGTCCCACTTGTCCCTGGGTTCCATGAGACCGTGTCGTGTTCACAATTGACACTTGCTTCCATGAGATTCCATTGCATCACAGTGGTCCCCATGATTCCATGAGGCTGTGCTGTGTCGTGATGGACACTGGATTCCACAAGAGCTGGCAATGTCCCAGGGGCACCTGTGTCCCATGAGGCCCCACTTTGTCAAAACAGAGCCTTGGATCTGTGAGATTCCAGGTTGTCCCAATGGTCTGCTGAGTTCCATGAGGCTGGGCTATGTTGCAATGGACACTGAGTTCCACATGGCCTGGCAATATCCAAGTAGCACCTGGCTTCCATGAGGCCCCACTCTGTTTGCAGTTAACACTTGGTTTTCCCAGGCTGCCTTGTGTCACAGTGCTCTCTTGGGTGACATGAGGCCCTGCTGTGTCACAATGGACACTTGCTTCCATGAGATCCCATTGTGTCACAATGCTCTCCTGGGTGCCCTGAGGCCTTGCTGTGCAATAATGGAGCCTTGTTTCTACCAGGCCTGGCAATGTCCCAGTGGTACCTGTGTGCCATGAGGCCCCTCATGGTAAAATTACAGCCCTGGGCTGACAACTGACCCCTGTTTCCTTGAGATTCCTTTGCACCACAATGGTCTCCTTTGTTTTAGGATGTCACACTGTGAAACAGTGGACACTTGAATCCATGAGTTTCCATTCCATCAAAATGGTCTCTTGGATTCCATGAGGCCCTGCAGTGTCACTAGAAAGCCTTTGTTCCACCTTTTGCCATTGTGTCACAAATGGTCTCCAGTGCTCGATGTTGTTCATTTGTGCAACATGAAACAATGGACATTAGCTTCCATGTGATTCCACAGTGTAACAATGGTCTCCTGGGTTCCATGAGGCCCCTGTTTGTAGCAATTAGGACTCAGTTCCATGAGATTCTATTAAGTCACAATGGTCTCCTGCCTTCCATGAGTCCCTACTGTGTTTACAATTGACGCTTGTTCCCCAAGATTCCGCAGTGTCATTGTGCTCTCCTGTGATTTACAAGGCTGTGCTGTGTCACAATGAACGCTTGCTTCCTCCAAGGCTGGAGATGCCCCAGTGGCACTGGGTTTCCATCAGGATATGCTTTGTCACAATGTGGCCTTGGTTCCATGAGAATCCACTGCACCACAATGTTCTCTTTAGTTTTATAGAGCCTGAAGTGTTGACAATTGAGCCTTGGTTCCTTGAGATTCCATTGCATCACAGTGGTCTCCTTGGTTCCATCAGGCCCGGGTTTGTCACAACAGATCCTTGGTTCCATGCGTTTCCATCACAGCACAATGGTCTCCAGCATTCCATGAGGTCTCGCTGTAAAACAGTGGACACTTGGTTCCATGAGTTTCCATTCCATCAGGATGATCTCTTGCATTCCATGAGGCCCTGCAGTGTCACAGTGGAGCCTTTCTTCCATGTGTTCCCATTGTGACACAATGGTCGCCAGCACTCTGTGAGGCTGTCCCGTGAAACTGTGGGCACTTGGTTCCATGAGATTCCATGTTGTCACTCTCAGCAAAATCCATAAATGCCAGAGGTTTATGTCCAAAAAGGAGACAGAACACACCTTCAACTTTATTTCAATAAAGGGAGAAAGTTCACTGGAGCACACGCCCATGGGGTTTTCTCTCTCAAGGTTTCAGAGGGCGCAGTCTCCTTTTATCCTAAATTCACAGCCGCACGTTGCCCTCTTCCTTTCCCTATTGGCCAAGGTACTAGGAAGGTACAGCCTTCCCAAATCACCTGCCCCATATCCCCCCTTGAACCTGGCATTTCCCCCCTAAGTTCAGAAGTTCAGCCTTGTGTAGACCCTTGTATGTTTCAGGAGCCAAGCTGTCTGGGCCCGGTAACAAACCTGCTGCCCGAAGTCAGCAGAAATGTTACGACCCATTTCAAAGACCTTAAACGCTCATCCCTTCAGCCATCAAATTATTTGTAAAGACATTAGCACACATCTTTCCTCTCACATTGATATTTCCTCTGCTAGTGACAGTCTATTAAATCCAGCCTTTGGCCTGACCTCTCTGCTGTTGTGGTTTCATGGACAGAGGTTGTTGTCTCCTTCCCCTTCCATGGCCAGGCCAGTGTTCAGCCATCTCCAGGACAGCAGGGCCCCACCCAACGTCACTGTGTGTTGCTGCCTGAGATGGTTACGGAGCGGCGAGAGGAGACAGCAACATGGCAACTCTCTTACTTGATGCAAGAAAGAGTGCAGTTTATTGAAGAAAGCTGTGGCTTTTTATAATACAGTTCGTGCAAAGCAAAATACAGATAGTTCATTGGAGAGACCGAGAGACAGCTCTCGTCTCTGGTTCTCCCATAGATCCAGCAGGTGTGCTATCTATGTTATGATTCTTTCTCTTATGTTTACAGTACAGACAGAGGCCCTAGCATGGGAAAGGTTTCAGCTAGGCCTGAGAGAGTTTCACAGCCTGAGAAAGGAACTCAGACCCTGTGAGAAAAGGCCTAGGCCTTTACAATTTTCAGCCTGTGGTTTCACTGAAGCCCACAAGTCCCCCTTTTAGTTTTAAAGAAAAAAGAGAAGTGTTTGTAATCCTTACAGGATCCTTTGCAAAGGGGAACAAACACCACTCAGGAGATATGTGGATACCTGGAGTGCCTAGGAAATCTTCAAGCTTGGTGCTTTTTCTCTGCAAAGCTTACTTTTAATACAATAACAAAACCCATCACCATTCACCCGACTTATCAAACAGTGAAAAAATCAACCACTAAGTGATTATTCTAATATAACAATGAAAACTATATTGACAGTTCCAACATGAACAGATAAATGTCCATTCCCTGCTTATAGAGGGATGATCTGCTCAGTGTTTTCATCTGGTTGGTGTTTGGTGAACTGGTCAGCATGCAAAAGCTGAGCTGTGATCACACTGTGCCCCTGGTGCAGGTCAGGTGGACACCTTGCAGGTCAGCAGGAAGGACCTAGGCGTGTCTCATCTGAAGCCTGAAATGAGGCAAAGGTGATTCACAATAACACGATACTTTCTTTCTCTTTTTCCAATCTCGCTGTTCTATCATAGAGACAGCATCAGGCACAGGAAAAGTCTGAGTCTCTCTGATTTGGGTATCAAGAGACATCTGTCCCAGCACTCCCTCCTTCCTTGACCACTGCAGGAATGAAACCAGCCTCTGCTGCTCCCTAAAGTAAAGACAAAGCTATCGGTGCTGTCAGCACAGGGTGGAAGGCGGGAGGCGGCTGGAAATGCCGATGGGAAGGGTCCGTTCATGACCGGCCAGGCGGGCAGAGCTCCTCCGGCTGATGAGGGCAGCCCTAGGGTCGGGCACCGCTCTTGGGCGAACGGACGGGAGGCTGAGGGGAAAGAGAAGAGGGCGGCCCTGCCTCTGCCGGAGCAGAGAAGGGCAGCCGAGACCCTGCCTGGGCAGGCAGGCCGAGCTCCGACATCGGAGAGGAGGGAGGAGCCGGCACCACCTTCCTCTGGGGTGCCGGTGCCGACAGCTCCCTCTCTGCAGGCGGGTCGGGGTCAGCCAGCGTCTCAGATGGAGGGGCCAGCACGACCCCCACCTTTTCAGGGGGTGGCACTGGCCCAGCAGCAGGCAGATTGCCGATGGCCCCAGCACGGTGGGGGCAGGCCGATGGCACCTCTT
>JAREIS010001995.1:0-12545 GCA_030060385.1 Muscicapa striata striata | reverse complement strand
ATCAGCATGCAGAATTTAACTCAGCCCCACCTAAACGGTCACTGGACAAAACCTGAGATTACGCTCATTGCACAGACGGATTAGTCTGCCCTGTTTCTTGTAAGAGTTCCAAGCACTCTTTGAACTCTGCAGCAGAGAAATGTAACTGAAGATAAAGAGAAAAGTGCACACACCACAGCACTTCTCACTGTCCACGACACATAGACATGCGATCCCTGCATCTCCAATATTTACCACAGAAGGCAGCTAGACGAATAGCTATTCAGTAAGAAAGCTAGCATACGTTGATCCTGCTTCTTAGCACTCTGTCACTGGCAAATGATACGCCTAGCACAGCACTCTGGTGCACTGAGTTTCCCTTGTTCGCGGTTTGTGTCTTGCATCGTCTTCTTCTAACAGAGGTAGATTGTCACCTAGTACTCACACAGAACACTCTGCTGCTAGGTTTATTTGCTCAAAAACACGGCTGGGACAGAAGGCAGCTAGACGAATAGGTATTCAGTAAGAAAGCTAGCATACGTTGATCCTGCTTCTCAGCACTCGTCACTGCCAACTGATACGCTCAGCACAGCACTCTGGTGCACTGAGTTTCCTTGTTCGCGGTTTGTGTCTTGCATCGTCTTCTCTCTAACAGAGGTAGATTGTCACCTAGTACTCACACAGAACACTCTGCTGCTAGGTTTATTTGCTCAAAAAACACGCCTTGCACGTGCATTTTTTTTCTAAACCTTCTCTACCGTAGCAATCTGCCCTGCTTCCTGTAAGAGTTCCAACCACTCTTTTAACTCTGAATAGCCAAAAGCAGAGAAATGTAACTGGAGACCAGGAGAAAAAGTGGACACACTACAGTAGTTCTCTCTGTCCACTAAACACAGAGATGAGATCATTGCATCGCCAATATTTACCACAGAAGGCAGCTAGACGAATAGGTATTCAGTAAGAAAGCTAGCATACGTTGATCCTGCTTCTCAGCACTCGTCACTGCCAACTGATACGCTCAGCACAGCACTCTGGTGCACTGAGTTTCTTTCGTCGTGGTTTGTATCCCGCAGCGATTTCCGTCTAAATGTGGTGTTTGTCACCCTCTCCAAACACAAAACACTCTGCTGCGAGGCTTATTTGATCAAAAAACACGCCTGGCACGGGCATTTTTCTTCTATGCCTCTGTACCGTATCCGTCTGCCCTGCTTCTTGTAAGAGTTCCAAGCTCTCTTTTTAACAGTGCTTAACGAAAAGCAGAGAAGTGTAACTGAGGACAAGGAGAAAAAGTGCACACACCACAGTAGTTCTCACTGTCCACTAAACACAGACACGAGATCCTTGCATCTCCAATATTTACCCCTTAACGGAGCAAGGCAAATATGTATTCAGTAAGAGAGCTAGCACACGTTGATCCTGCTTCTTAGCACTAGTCACTGGCAAATGATACGCTCAGCAGGGCACTCTGGTGTGCTGAGTTTCCTTGTTCGCCGTTTGTATCTTGCAGCGTTTTCTCTCTAACTGAGAGGAATTGACACTTGGTCCCCACACAGAACACTCGGCAGCTAGGTTTATTTGCTCAAAAAACACGCCTGGCACGTGCAATTTTCTTCTAAACTCTCTGTTTAATATCAGTCTGCCACTCTTCTAGTATCAATAGAATGCACGCTCTCGAGTCTGCATAGCGAAGAGCACAGTAGTGTACCGGAAGCTAAGAAGAAAGCGTGCACCTCACACAGTAGCTCTCATTTGCACTGCACATAACAAAGTGTTGTCTGCCTCTCGGAGCCTAACAGCAAGCGTCATGTTTACCACAGAAGGCTGCATGGCGATTAGGTATGTAGCAGCAAAGCTAGCTGGTTCCGATCCCTCTTCTTAGCACTAGTCACTGGCAACTGATACGCTCAGCACAGCACGCTGGTGCACTGAGTTTCTTTCGTCGCGGTTTGTATCCTGCAGCCATTTCCGTCTAAATGTGGTGTTTGTCACCCTTTCCAAACACAAAACACTCTGCTGCTAGGCTTATTTGCTCAAAGAACACGCCTGGCACGGGCATTTTTCTTCTATCCCTCTCTATCGTATCCGTCTGCCCTGCCTCTTGTAAGAGTTCCAAGCTCTCTTTTTAACAGGGCTTAGCGAAAAGCAGAGAAGTGTAACTGAGGACAAGGAGAAAAAGTGCACACACCATAGTAGTTCTCACTGTCCACTAAACACAGACATGAGATCCTTGCATCTCCAATATTTACCCCTTAACGGAGCAAGGCAAATATGTATTCAGTAAGAAAGCTAGCACACGTTGATCGTGCTTCTTAGCACTAGTCACTGGCAAATGATACGCGCAGCAGGGCACTCTGGTGTGCTGCGGTTCTTTCTTCGCGGTTTGTATCCTGCAGCGATTTCCGTCTAAATGAGGTGATTTTCACCGACACCTCACACAAAACACTCTGCTGCTAGGTTTATTTGCTCTAAAAAAACGGCTGGGACGTGCACTTTTCTTCTATGCCTCTCTACCGGATTAGTCTGCCCTGCTTCTTGTAAGAGTTCCAAGCAATCTTTGAACTCTGCAGCAGAGAAATGTGACTGAAGATAAAGAGAAAAGTGCACACACCACAGCACTTCTCACTGTCCACGACACATAGACATGCGATCCCTGCATCTCCAATATTTACCACAGAAGGCAGCTAGACGAATAGGTATTCAGTAAGAAAGCTAGCATACGTTGATCCTGCTTCTCAGCAATAGTCACTGGAAACTGATACGCTCAGCACAGCACTCTGATGCACGGAGTTTCTTTCGTCGGGGTTTGTATCCTGCAGCCATTTCCGTCTAAATGTGGTGTTTGTCACCCTCTCCAAACACAAAACACTCTGCTGCTAGGTTTATTGGCTCAAAAAACACGCCTGGCACGGGCATTTTTCTTCTACGCCTCTGTACCGTATCAGTCTGCCCTGCTTCTTGTAAGAGTTCCAAGCCCTCTTTTTAACAGTGCTTAGCAAAAAGCAGAGAAGTGTAACTGAGGACAAGGAGAAAAAGTGTACACTCCACAGTAGTTCTCAATGTCTATAAAACACAGACATGAGATGCTTGCATCTCCAATATTTACCCCTTAACGGAGCAAGGCAAATATGTATTCAGTAAGAAAGCTAGCACACGTTGATCCTGCTTCTTAGCACTAGTCACTGGCAAATGATACGCTCAGCAGGGCACTCTGGTGTGCTGAGTTTCCTTGTTCGCCGTTTGTATCTTGCAGCGTTTTCTCTCTAACTGAGAGGAATTGACACTTGGTCCCCACACAGAACACTCGGCAGCTAGGTTTATTTGCTCAAAAAACACGCCTGGCACGTGCAATTTTCTTCTAAACTCTCTGTTTAATATCAGTCTGCCACTCTTCTAGTATCAATAGAATGCACGCTCTCGAGTCTGCATAGCGAAGAGCACAGTAGTGTACCTGAAGCTAAGAAGAAAGCGTGCACCTCACACAGTAGCTCTCATTTGCACTGCACATAGCAAAGTGTTGTCTGCCTCTCGGAGCCTAACAGCAAGCGTCATGTTTACCACAGAAGGCTGCATGGCGATTAGGTATGTAGCAGCAAAGCTAGCTGGTTCCAATCCCTCCTCTTAGCACTAGTCACTGGCAACTGATACGCTCAGCACAGCACGCTGGTGCACTGAGTTTCTTTCGTCGGGGTTTGTATCCTGCAGCCATTTCCGTCTAAATGTGGTGTTTGTCACCCTTTCCAAACACAAAACACTCTGCTGCTAGGCTTATTTGCTCAAAGAACACGCCTGGCACGGGCATTTTTCTTCTATCCCTCTCTATCGTATCCGTCTGCCCTGCCTCTTGTAAGAGTTCCAAGCTCTCTTTTTAACAGTGCTTAGCGAAAAGCAGAGAAGTGTAACTGAGGACAAGGAGAAAAAGTGCACACACCATAGTAGTTCTCACTGTCCACTAAACACAGACATGAGATGCCTGCATCTCCAATATTTACCTCTTAACGTAGCAAGGCAAATATGTGTTCAGTAAGAAAGCTAGCACACGTTGATCCTGCTTCTTAACACTAGTCACTGGCAAATGATACGCGCAGCAGGGCACTCTGGTGTGTTGCGGTTCTTTCTTCGCGGTTTGTATCCTGCAGCGATTTCCGTCTAAATGAGGTGATTTTCACCGACACCTCACACAAAACACTCTGATGCTAGGTTTATTTGCTCAAAAAACACGGCTGGGACGTGCACTTTTCTTCTATGCCTCCCTACCGGATTAGTCTGCCCTGCTTCTTGTAAGAGTTCCAAGCAATCTTTGAACTCTGCAGCAGAGAAATGTAACTGAAGATAAAGAGAAAAGTGCACACACCACAGCACTTCTCACTGTCCACGACACATAGACATGCGATCCCTGCATCTCCAATATTTACCACAGAAGGCAGCTAGACGAATAGGTATTCAGTAAGAAAGCTAGCATACGTTGATCCTGCTTCTTAGCACTCGTCACTGGCAACTGATACGCTCAGCACAGCACTCTGGTGAACTGAGTTTCCTTGTTCGCTGTTTGTTTCTTGCATCCTCTAGTCTCTAACAGAGGTAGATTGTCACCTAGTACTCACACAGAACACTCTGCAGCTAGGTTTATTTGCTCAAAAAACACGCCGGGCACGTGCATTTTTTTCTAAACCCTCTCTACCGTAGCAATCTGCCCTGCTTCCTGTAAGAGTTCCAACCACTCTTTTAACTCTGCATAGCGAAAAGCAGAGAAATGTAACTGAAGACAAGGAGAAAAAGTGGACACACTACAGTAGTTCTCTCTGTCCACTAAACACAGAGATGAGATCATTGCATCGCCAATATTTACCACAGAAGGCAGCTAGACGAATAGGTATTCAGTAAGAAAGCTAGCATACGTTGATCCTGCTTCTCAGCACTCGTCACTGGCAACTGATACGCTCAGCACAGCACTCTGGTGCACTGAGTTTCTTTCGTCCAGGTTTGTATCCTGCAGCCATTTCCGTCTAAATGTGGTGTTTGTCACCCTCTCCAAACACAAAACACTCTGCTGCTAGGCTTATTTGCTCAAAAAACACGCCTGGCACGGGCATTTTTCTTCTATGCCTCTGTACCGTATCAGTCTGCCCTGCTTCTTGTAAGAGTTCCAAGCTCTCTTTTTAACAGTGCTTAACGAAAAGCAGAGAAGTGTAACTGAGGACAAGGAGAAAAAGTGCACACACCATAGTAGTTCTCACTGTCCACTAAACACAGACATGAGATCCTTGCATCTCCAATATTTACCTCTTAACGTAGCAAGGCAAATATGTATTCAGTAAGAAAGCTAGCACACGTTGATCCTGCTTCTTAGCACTAGTCACTGGCAAATGATACGCTCAGCAGGGCACTCTGGTGTGCTGAGTTTCCTTGTTCGCCGTTTGTATCTTGCAGCGTTTTCTCTCTAACTGAGAGGAATTGACACTTGGTCCCCACACAGAACACTCGGCAGCTAGGTTTATTTGCTCAAAAAAACACGCCTGGCACGTGCAATTTTCTTCTAAACTCTCTGTTTAATATCAGTCTGCCACTCTTCTAGTATCAATAGAATGCACGCTCTCGAGTCTGCATAGCGAAGAGCACAGTAGTGTACCTGAAGCTAAGAAGAAAGCGTGCACCTCACACAGTAGCTCTCATTTGCACTGCACATAGCAAAGTGTTGTCTGCCTCTCGGAGCCTAACAGCAAGCGTCATGTTTACCACAGAAGGCTGCATGGCGATTAGGTATGTAGCAGCAAAGCTAGCTGGTTCCGATCCCTCTTCTTAGCACTAGTCACTGGCAACTGATACGCTCAGCACAGCACGCTGGTGCACTGAGTTTCTTTCGTCGCGGTTTGTATCCTGCAGCCATTTCCGTCTAAATGTGGTGTTTGTCACCCTCTCCAAACACAAAACACTCTGCTGCTAGGCTTATTGGCTCAAAAAACACGCCTGGCACGGGCATTTTTCTTCTACGCCTCTGTACCGTATCAGTCTGCCCTGCTTCTTGTAAGAGTTCCAAGCCCTCTTTTTAACAGTGCTTAGCGAAAAGCAGAGAAGTGTAACTGAGGACAAGGAGAAAAAGTGCACACACCATAGTAGTTCTCACTGTCCACTAAACACAGACATGAGATCCTTGCATCTCCAATATTTACCTCTTAACGTAGCAAGGCAAATATGTATTCAGTAAGAAAGCTAGCACACGTTGATCCTGCTTCTTAGCACTAGTCACTGGCAAATGATACGCTCAGCAGGGCACTCTGGTGTGCTGCGGTTCTTTCTTCGCGGTTTGTATCCTGCAGCGATTTCCGTCTAAATGAGCTGATTTTCACCGACACCTCACACAAAACACTCTGCTGCTAGGTTTATTTGCTCTAAAAACACGGCTGGGACGTGCACTTTTCTTCTATGCCTCTCTACCGGATTAGTCTGCCCTGCTTCTTGTAAGAGTTCCAAGCAATCTTTTAACTCTGCAGCAGAGAAATGTAACTGAAGATAAAGAGAAAAGTGCACACACCACAGCACTTCTCACTGTCCACGACACATAGACATGCGATCCCTGCATCTCCAATATTTACCACAGAAGGCAGCTAGACGAATAGGTATTCAGTAAGAAAGCTAGCATACGTTGATCCTGCTTCTCAGCAATAGTCACTGGAAACTGATACGCTCAGCACAGCACTCTGATGCACGGAGTTTCTTTCGTCGGGGTTTGTATCCTGCAGCCATTTCCGTCTAAATGTGGTGTTTGTCACCCTCTCCAAACACAAAACACTCTGCTGCTAGGCTTATTGGCTCAAAAAACACGCCTGGCACGGGCATTTTTCTTCTACGCCTCTGTACCGTATCAGTCTGCCCTGCTTCTTGTAAGAGTTCCAAGCCCTCTTTTTAACAGTGCTTAGCGAAAAGCAGAGAAGTGTAACTGAGGACAAGGAGAAAAAGTGTACACTCCACAGTAGTTCTCAATGTCTACAAAACACAGACATGAGATGCTTGCATCTCCAATATTTACCCCCTAACGTAGCAAAGCAAATATGTATTCAGTAAGAAAGCTAGCATACGTTGATCCTGCTTCTTAGCACTAGTCACTGGCAAATGATACGCGCAGCAGGGCACTCTGGTGTGCTGCGGTTCTTTCTTCGCGGTTTGTATCCTGCAGCGATTTCCGTCTAAATGAGGTGATTGTCACCCTCTCCTCACACAAAACACTCTGCTGCTAGGTTTATTTGCTCTAAAAACACGGCTGGGACGTGCACTTTTCTTCTATGCCTCTCTACCGGATTAGTCTGCCCTGTTTCTTGTAAGAGTTCCAAGCACTCTTTGAACTCTGCAGCAGAGAAATGTAACTGAAGATAAAGAGAAAAGTGCACACACCACAGCACTTCTCACTGTCCACGACACATAGACATGCGATCCCTGCATCTCCAATATTTACCACAGAAGGCAGCTAGACGAATAGGTATTCAGTAAGAAAGCTAGCATACGTTGATCCTGCTTCTTAGCACTCGTCACTGGCAAATGATACGCTCAGCACAGCACTCTGGTGCACTGAGTTTCCTTGTTCGCTGTTTGTGTCTTGCATCCTCTCCTCTCTAGCAGAGGTAGATTGTCACCTAGTACTCACACAGAACACTCTGCAGCTAGGTTTATTTGCTCAAAAAACACGCCGGGCACGTGCATTTTTTTCTAAACCCTCTCTAACGTAGCAATCTGCCCTGCTTCCTGTAAGAGTTCCAAGCAATCTTTTAACTCTGCATAGCGAAAAGCAGAGAAATGTATCTGAAGACAAGGAGAAAAAGTGGACACACTACAGTAGTTCTCTCTGTCCACTAAACAGATGAGATCATTGCATCGCCAATATTTACCACAGAAGGCAGCTAGACGAATAGGTATTCAGTAAGAAAGCTAGCATACGTTGATCCTGCTTCTCAGCACTCGTCACTGCCAACTGATACGCTCAGCACAGCACTCTGGTGCACTGAGTTTCCTTGTTCGCGGTTTGTGTCTTGCATCGTCTTCTCTCTAACAGAGGTAGATTGTCACCTAGTACTCACACAGAACACTCTGCTGCTAGGTTTATTTGCTCAAAAAACACGCCTTGCACGTGCATTTTTTTTCTAAACCTTCTCTACCGTAGCAATCTGCCCTGCTTCCTGTAAGAGTTCCAACCACTCTTTTAACTCTGCATAGCCAAAAGCAGAGAAATGTAACTGAAGACCAGGAGAAAAAGTGGACACACTACAGTAGTTCTCTCTGTCCACTAAACACAGAGATGAGATCATTGCATCGCCAATATTTACAACAGAAGGCAGCTAGACGAATAGGTATTCAGTAAGAAAGCTAGCATACGTTGATCCTGCTTCTCAGCACTCGTCACTGGCAACTGATACGCTCAGCACAGCACTCTGGTGCACTGAGTTTCTTTCGTCGGGGTTTGTATCCTGCAGCCATTTCCGTCTAAATGTGGTGTTTGTCACCCTCTCCAAACACAAAACACTCTGCTGCGAGGCTTATTTGCTCAAAAAACACGCCTGGCACGGGCATTTTTCTTCTATGCCTCTGTACCGTATCCGTCTGCCCTGCTTCTTGTAAGAGTTCTTGTATCTTGCAGCGTTTTCTCTCTAACTGAGAGGAATTGACACTTGGTCCCCACACAGAACACTCTGCAGCTAGGTTTATTTGCTCAAAAACACGCCTGGCACGTCAGTAAGAAGCTAGCATATATTGATCCTGCTTCTCAGCACAATCACTGGAAACTGGATACGCCAGCACAGCACTCTGATGCACTTGGAGTTTCTTTCACGCGGTTTGTATCCTGCAGCCATTTCCCGTCGTTAAATGTGGTGTTTGTCACCCTCTCCAAACACAAAATACTCTGCTGCTAGGTTTATTGGCTCAAAAACACGCCTGGCACGGGCATTTTTCTTCTACGCCTCTGTACCTCGTATCAGTCTGCCCTGCTTCTTATAAGAGTTCCAAGCCCTCTTTTTAACAGTGCTTAGCGAAAAGCAGAAGTGTAACTGAGGACAAGGAGAAAAAGTGTGCACTCCACAGTAGTTCTCAATGTCTATAAAACACAGACATGAGATGCTTGCATCTCCAATATTTACCCCCTAACGTAGCAAAGCAAATATGTATTCAGTAAGAAAGCTAGCACACGTTGATCCTGCTTCTCTAGCACTAGTCACTGGCAAATGATACGCAGCAGGGCACCCTGGTGTGCTGCGCCCTTTCTTCGCGGTTAGTATCCTGCAGCGATTTCCGTCTAAATGAGGTGATTTTCACCGACACCTCACACAAAACACTCTGCTGCTAGGCTTATTTGCTCTAAAAACACGGCTGGGACGTGCACTTTTCTTCTATGCCTCTCTACCGGATTAGTCTGCCCTGTTTCTTGTAAGAGTTCCAAGCACTCTTTGAACTCTGCAGCAGAGAAATGTAACTGAAGATAAAGAGAAAAGTGCACACACCACAGCACTTCTCACTGTCCACGACACATAGACATGCGATCCCTGCATCTCCAATATTTACCACAGAAGGCAGCTAGACGAATAGGTATTCAGTAAGAAAGCTAGCATACGTTGATCCTGCTTCTCAGCACTCGTCGCTGGCAACTGATACGCTCAGCACAGCACTCTGGTGCACTGAGTTACCTTGTTCGCTGTTTGTTTCTTGCATCCTCTCCTCTCTAACAGAGGTAGATTGTCACCTAGTACTCACACAGAACACTCTGCAGCTAGGTTTATTTGCTCAAAAAACACGCCGGGCACGTGCATTTTTTTCTAAACCCTCTCTACCGTAGCAATCTGCCCTGCTGCCTGTAAGAGTTCCAAGCAATCTTTTAACTCTGCATAGCGAAAAGCAGAGAAATGTAACTGAAGACAAGGAGAAAAAGTGGACACACTACTGTAGTTCCCTCTGTCAACTAAACACAGAGAAGAGATCATTGCATCGCCAGTATTTACCACAGAAGGCAGCTAGACGAATAGGTATTCAGTAAGAAATCTAGCATACGTTGATCCTGCTTCTCAGCACTCGTCACTGGCAACTGATACGCTCAGCACAGCACTCTGGTGCACTGAGTTTCTTTCGTCGCGGTTTGTATCCTGCAGCCATTTCCGTCTAAATGTGGTGTTTGTCACCCTCTCCAAACACAAAACACTCTGCTGCTAGGCTTATTTGCTCAAAAAACACGCCTGGCACGGGCATTTTTCTTCTATGCCTCTGTACCGTATCAGTCTGCCCTGTTTCTTGTAAGAGTTCCAAGCCCTGTTTTTAACAGTGCTTAGCGAAAAGCAGAGAAGTGTAACTGAGGACAAGGAGAAAAAGTGCACACACCACAGTAGTTCTCACTGTCCACTAAACACAGACGTGAGATCCTTGCATCTCCAATATTTACCCTTAACGGAGCAAGGCAAATATGTATTCAGTAAGAAAGCTAGCATACGTTGATCCTGCTTCTAGCACTAGTCACTGGCAAATGATACGCCGCAGCAGGGCACTCTGGTGTGCTGCGGTTCTTTCTTCGCGGTTTGTATCCTGCAGCGATTTCCGTCTAAATGAGGTGATTTTCACCGACACCTCACACAAAACACTCTGCTGCTAGGTTTATTTGCTCTAAAAACACGGCTGGGACGTGCACTTTTCTTCTATGCCTCTCTACCGGATTAGTCTGCCCTGTTTCTTGTAAGAGTTCCAAGCACTCTTTTAACTCTGCAGCAGAGAAAATGTAACTGAAGATAAAGAGAAAGTGCACACACCACAGCACTTCTCACTGTCCACGACACATAGACATGCGATCCCTGCATCTCCAATATTTACCACAGAAGGCAGCTAGACGAATAGGTATTCAGTAAGAAAGCTAGCATACGTTGATCCTGCTTCTCAGCAATAGTCACTGGAAACTGATACGCTCAGCACAGCACTCTGATGCACGGAGTTTCTTTCGTCGCGGTTTATCCTGCAGCCATTTCCGTCTAAATGTGGTGTTTGTCACCCTCTCAAACACAAAACACTCTGCTGCTAGGCTTATTGGCTCAAAAACACGCCCTGGCACGGGCATTTTCTTCTATCCTTCTCTATCGTATCCGTCTGCCCCACTGTTTCTTGTAAGAGTTCCATGCTCTCTTTTTAACAGTGTAGCGAAAAGCAGAGAGTGTAACTGAGGACAAGGAGAAAAAGTGTACACTCCACAGTAGTTCTCACTGTCTACAAAACACAGACATGAGATCTTGCATCTCCAATATTTACCCTTAACGGAGCAAGGCAAATATGTATTCAGTAAGAAAAGCTAGCATCACGTTGATCCTGCTTCTTAGCACTAGTCACTGGCAAATGATATGCGCAGCAGGGCATCCTGGTGTGCTGCGGTTCTTTCTTCGCGGTTTGTATCCTGCAGCGATTTCCGTCTAAATGAGCTGATTTTCACTGACACCTCACACAAAACACTCTGCTGCTAGGTTTATTTGCTCTAAAAACACGGCTGGGACGTGCACTTTTCTTCTATGCCTCTCTACCGGATTAGTCTGCCCTGTTTCTTGTAAGAGTTCCAAGCACTCTTTGAACTCTGCAGCAGAGAAATGTAACTGAAGATAAGGAGAAAAGTGCACACACCACAGCACTTCTCACTGTCCACGACACATAGACATGCGATCCCTGCATCTCAATATTTACCACAGAAGGCAGCTAGACGAATAGGTATTCAGTAAGAAAGCTAGCATACGTTGATCCTGCTTCTCAGCACTCGTCACTGCCAACTGATACGCTCAGCACAGCACTCTGGTGCACTGAGTTTCTTTTGTCCCGGTTTGTATCCTGCAGCCATTTCCGTCTAAATGTGGTGTTTGTCACCCTCTCCAAACACAAAACACTCTGCTGCTAGGTTTTATTGGCTCAAAAAACACGCCTGGCACGGGCATTTTCTTCTATGCCTCTGTACCGTATCAGTCTGCCCTGTTTCTTGTAAGAGTTCCAAGCCTGTTTTTAACAGTGCTTAGCGAAAAGCAGAGAAGTGTAACTGAGGACAAGGAGAAAAAGTGCACACACCACAGTAGTTCTCACTGTCCACTAAACACAGACATGAGATCCTTGCATCTCAATATTTACCCCTTAACGGAGCAAGGGGAAATATGTATTCAGAAAGAAAGATAGCATCGTTGATCCTGTAGCACTGGTCACTGGCAAGATGATACGCTCTACAGGGCACTCTGGTGTGCTGCGGTTCTTTCTTCGGTTTGTATCCTGCAGCGTTTCGTCTAAATGAGCTGATTGTCACCCTCTCCTCACACAAAACACTCTGCTAGGTTTTATTTGCTCTAAAAACACGGCTGGGACGTGCACTTTTCTTCTATGCCTCTCTACCGGATTAGTCTGCCCTGCTTCTTTGTAAGAGTTCAAGCAATCTTTGAACTCTGCAGCAGAGAAAATGTAACTGAAGATAAGAAAAGTGCACACACCACAGCACTTCTCACTGTCCACGACACATAGACATGCGATCCCTGCATCTCAACATTTACCACAGAAGGCAGCTAGACGAATAGGTATTCAGTAAGAAA
>JAREIS010001994.1:0-16067 GCA_030060385.1 Muscicapa striata striata | reverse complement strand
CCTGCCCTGGGCAGCTGGGCCAGGCTGGACAGTCCTTTCCAGGAAGGGATTTTCCCACCACCCTGAGCTTCCCCTGGCCCAGCCTGAGGCTGTTCCCTCTGCTCCTGTCCCTGTCCCCTGGAGCAGAGCCCTGTCCCTGTTCCCTGTCCCTCCCTGGCTGTCCCCTCCTGGCAGGGAGCTGTGCAGAGCCACAAGGTGCTCCTGAGCCTCCTTTTCCAGGCTGAGCCCCTTTCCAGCTCCCCCAGCCCTCCTGGGGCTCCAGCCCCTCCCCCAGCCCCATTCCCTGCACACTGCAGCCCCCCGGGATCTGGGGCCCCTGGGCAGGGCCAGCACCGGGGGACAGTCCCTGCCCCGGCCTGTGCCCACTGTGGGGCTGGCACAGCCCGGGGACATCGGCCTCCTGCACGCCTGGGCATCCCTGGGGACACCTGGGCACACCTGGTCACACCTGGGCACACCTGGGCATCCCTGGGCACACCTGGGCAGCTGTGTCACCTGTGTCACCCATGTCACCTGTGTCATCCGTGTCACCTGTGTCACCCGTGTCTCCTGTGTCACCTGAGGACAGGTGCCCCTGACCCCCGCAGTGTCAGTGAAGGTGTCAACCAGGGTGGGCCCCAAAAGTGGCCTGGGGGTGCTCCCACCCCCCACCGTGTGTGGGTGCAGGTACAGGTGTCACACACACAGGTGTACAGGAACACCCTCAGAGGTGCACAGCACCCCCTCTCACACACACAGGTGTACAGATACACCCTCACACACACACAGGTACACCCTCACAGGTGCACAGGTACACTCTCACAGGTGTACAGGTACACTCTCACACTCTCACAGGTGTACAGGTACACTCTCACAGGTGTACAGGTACACTCTCACAGGTGTACAGGTACACTCTCACACTCCCACAGGTGCACAGGTACCCCCTCACAGGTGCACAGGTACACTCTCACAGGTGCACAGGTACACTCTCACAGGTGTACAGGTACCCTCTCACAGGTGTACAGGTACACTCTCACACTCTCACAGGTGCACAGGTACCCCCTCACAGGTGCCCAGGTACCCCCTCACAGGTGCCCAGCCCCCCCCCCCCACCCCCCCGCACTCACAGCCGATGAGCATGACGCAGATGGAGAAGATCTTCTCGGAGTTGGTGTTGGGGGACACGTTGCCGAAGCCGACGCTGGTGAGGCTGCTGAAGGTGAAGTAGAGCGCGGTGACGTACTTGTCCTGATGGAGGGCCCGGGAGCCGTTGAGCGGTTTGCCGATCTGCTGGCCCAGCAGCTGCAGCCAGCCCGCGCGCTGCCCTCCACGTTGCCGATGGCGTACCAGATGCAGGCCAGCCAGTGCGCGATCAGCGCGAACGCGCACATGAGCAGGAAGAGCACGGCCGCCTGCACTCCGAGTACCGGTCCAGCTTCCGCGCCACCCGCACCAGCCGCAGCAGCCGCGCTGTCTTCAGCAGCCCGATCAGCGTGGTGGTCTGGGGGCAGGGACAGGGTTACTGGGGTGCAGAGAGAACTGGGGGTTCCATCCTCTCCCCACATCAGCAGCCCAATCAGAGTGGTGGTCTGGGGGCAGGGACAGGGTTAATGGGGTGCAGAAAGAACTCAGGGATTCCATCCTCTCCCCCACATCAGCAGCCCGATGAGGGTGGTGGTCTGGGGGGCAGGGACAGGGTTAATGGGGTGCAGAGAGAACTGGGGACCCACAGGGGGTCGGGGGGGCTCCATCCTCCCTGCCCACATCAGCAGCCCGATGATGGGGTGGTCTGGGGGCAGGGAAAGGGTTACTGGGGTGCAGAAAGAACTGGGGGATTCCATTCCTCTCCCCACATCAGCAGCCTGATCAGAGTGGTGGTCTGGGGTGGCAGGGAAAGGGTTACTGGGGTGCACAGAGAACTGGGGGTTCCATCCTCTCCCACATCAGCAGCACGATGAGGGTGGTGGTCTGGGAGCAGCAGGGAAAGGGTTACTGGGGGTGGAGAGAGAACTGGGGACCCACAGGGGGGCTCCATCCCCCTCTCCACATCAGCAGCCCAATGAGGGTGGTGGTCTGGGGGCAGGGACAGGGTTACTGGGGTGCAGAGAGAACTGGGGGTTCCATCCCTCTCCCCACATCAGCAGCCCGATCAGAGTGGTGGTCTGGGAGCGGCAATGAAAGGGTTACTGCGGATGGAGGTACCCCAGGAACCCACAGGGGGGGTCAGGGGGCTCCATCCTCCCTGCCCATACCAGCCCGATGATGGGGTGGTCTGGGGCGGCAGGGAAAGGGTTACTGGGGTGCAGAGAGAACTGGGGGTTCCATCCCTCTCCCCACATCAGCAGCCTGATGAGGGTGGTGGTCTGGGATGGCAGGGAAAGGGTTACTGGGGTGGAGGTACCTCAGGATCCACAAAGAGATCGGGGGTTTCCATCCTCCCTGCCCGTATCAGCCTGATGAGGGCGGTGGTCTGGGGCAGGCAGGGGGAAAGGGTTACTGGGGGTGGAGAGAGAACCTGAACCCACAGAGAGATTGAAAAGTGTTTTTCTTGTGTTTTGTCAATAAACAAGTTTTTTCCACTTTCCCCTGGGAAGAATCTTTCTGAGTTCTTTGGGAGGTTTTTTTTTCCCCCAATTTGTCCCTAAACTTGGACAGGTTCCGTCCTCCCTGCCCATATCAAGCCTGACCAGCGTAGTGGTCTGGGGGCAGGGAAAGGGGTTGGGGGTGGAGATACCCCAGGATCCACAGAGAGATCGGGGGCTCCATCCTCCCCAAATCAGCAGCCTGTGAGCATCGTGGTCTGGGAGTGGCAATGAAAGGGGTTACAGGGGGGTGGAGGTACCCCAGGATCCAGAGAGATCGGGGCTCCATCCCTCCCCACATCAGCACCCCACCAGTGGGGGTGGGAAAAGGGCGGGGGTCAGCAGGAAGAGACACCCTCAGAAGCCCAAAAGGGGTGGTGGGGTCCCATCCTGGGTCTCCCTGCCCCAGGGACCCCTGGGGTACAGGAGGGAAGGGGGGCCCAGGCAGAAGGGGCAGAGAATTCCCACTGGGGAGCCACGAGCCCCTCCCACAACAGCCCCAGAGCCCAGGGGGCTGCGAGGACGCAGGCAGGGGGTCACCATGACATTCCCAGCGCCCAGGGACAGCGCCCAGCACCCCAACACCCACCCCAGCACTGGGGCACGGGTGGGACCCCCCCAAACACGACACCAGGACTCCAACCAGCACTCGCTGCGGCCCCGTGAGTCCATGTCCCTGTGTCCCCTGTCCCCAAATCCCTGTGTCCCCGTCCCCTGTCCCCAAATCCCGATGTCCCTGTGTACCCTCTGTCCTTCTGTCTCTGTGTCCCCGTGTCATTGTGTCCCTGTGTTCCCTTGTCCCGGTGTCCCCGTGTCCCCCTGTCCCTGTGTCCCCCTGTCTCCGTGTCCCCCTGTCCCCTTGTCCCTGTGTTCCCCTGTCCCTGTGTCCCCATGTCCCTGTCCCCATCCCCGGGGTCTCCCTGTCCCGTGTCCCCCTGCGTGTCCCGGGCCCCTGTGTCCCCCTGTCCCTGTCCCTGTCCCGGGGTCCCCTGTCCCCGCCCTCCTGGGGCCACCGGGGGCCTCTGGGGTGGGGGCCACCATGTCGGGAGAACCACCCCCTGGTAGTGGATGGCGATCTTGCGGGTGACTGACCACCTCCGTTGGAGCGACGGGTGGTGCAGTTGATGGGATGTCGATGATGAACATGATGTCCACGATCAGGTCCACCACTTCAGGGCTGCCCCGAGACTGACGGCCGGCGCCCTCCAGTCGCTGAGCAGGAAGGCCGAGTAGGGCGGAAGATGGCGGTGAGATGACGAGGGGCAGGATCAGCAGCCCCACACCGCCTTTTGAAGGGGCTGTAGTGCAGTTTCCAGTGGATCCCGCGGCGCTGCAGCGTACTCGGGAGGACATGGCCCCCAGGGACAGACTGGGCGGACGGGGGGGGGCGCACCCGACACGCCAGGGAGTCACCAAAACCCGGGGGACCCCGGGAGTCACCCGAACCCCGCGGTCACCCCCCCAAGGATAAAACTCCCCCCCCAAACCCCACGGATTCACCCCAAAACCCCCGCCAGCGCCAGGCCGGGGCCGGTGGTTCGTCCGCGCGTGGCGGTCAGTGCGTCCGGCCTCGGCGGTCAGTTCCGCCATGGCCAGTCAGTGCCGTCGCGCCCATGGCCCCATGCCGCCCCGCCGTCAGTGTCCGTGCTCTGGGCAGGCTGTCCGTGCTCGCCGTGGGTTGCCCGGCCCTGGGGGCCGTGTCGCCGTGCCATGGCCGCAGTGTTCGTCCGTGCCCGCCGGGGTCAGTGTCCGGCTGCGGGGGTCAGTGTTCGTCCTGCCCTGGCCGGCCCAGTTCCGGTCTCGGCCCGGTCAGTGTCTGTCCGCGCCCGCCGCCAGGGTCCGGCCATGGCCGGGTCAGTGTTCGCCCGGGCCCCTCCGCCGTCAGTCCCGGGGTCAGACCCGGCGCTTTTGGGGCTCTCTTCACACCCCCAGCACCGTGTGGGGGAGGTGGGACCCAACAAGGGCCAGGGAGGGTCTGGGGGCCGCAGGGCTCAGCCTGCACTCCTGGGGAGGGGCGATGCGGGTCAGGGGTCCTGGCCCCGCACTGATGGTCCTAAAGGTCCTTCCCAAACCGGAAACCGCGGTTCTGGGGGCGCAGAGGGACCCTGGCCAGGCGGGGGAGGGGCAGGGACATCCCGCGTGTGACCGGGGGTTGAGGCAGGGGGACAACTCCCCACACCCCCGAACCCCCTGGGGCAGGCGCCCCCACAGACGCGATGCTGTGCTCCCAGATGTGCCCCAGCTAAAATTTCCAGCTGTGCCCTCCCCAGCCCAGACCCCTCACGCCCCCTGCCCCTCCGCAGGACTCCTGGACACGCTGGCGCAGCCCCCCGGCCTCCGTGCGGGGTTTTGGGGTACCAGGTGCCCCACAGGCCAGCGGGGTTCGGGAGGGGACAGGGGGTGACCTGCGCCCCGGCCTGGGTGCCCACCAGGTCGCAGCCTCCCCTGCCTGGGGTCCCGGTCCCCCCGCCCCTGGTGCCCCCTGCCCCTCGTGGGGCTGTTCAGCACGGGGGATGGGTGCGCCCCGCCCCGAGGCGCCACTGGGGGGCGGGGTGACCTGTCACGCGGAGCCAGAGCTTTATGTAACCCCCAAACCCCCCAGACCCCCAGACCCCCCAGACCCCCAGACCGTGCCGAGGACACCGCCTGAGGCCCCCACAGCCACGGCCGGGCACGGGGTGGGCGCAGCGCCCCCGCGGCCCCACCCCCGCGGGTCCCGGGGGCCGTTCCGGTACCTTTCTCCGGTCCGCGCCCGGCGCCGTCGCGGCGCAGCCCCCGGCAGGCGCTGTAGAGCGGGACCCGGGCATGGGGCAGGCCTGGGGCGGCCCGGCCTGGGGGCGCGGGGGCGCCTGCAGCTCCCGCAGCAGCTGCAGGAGCGCGGGCAGCATCCTCGGGGTGGGGCAGGTCAGGGACCCTCGCGCCCCGGCCCCGCGGCCATGGTGCCCCCCGGACCCCGGGAGGGCGCGTGACCCCGGGGGCTCGGGACCCCGGCCGGGCGCGCCAGCCCCGCTCCGCCCGAGCCGACAGGAATTATTGGGGCGAAATTTTCCCAGGCTTGCCCGCTGCCGCTGCCCCCGGCCCCCTGCACCCCGGTGACACAGCGGGGACACCGCGTGGCGGCGGAGGTGGCACCTGTCACCGGGCACAGCCCCCGGCACCCCCGGGCAGCCCCAGGGCACCGACACCTGTCCAGGTGTGGCGGGAGGAGCACCTGTGCAGGGAATGAGCGGGAGTCGGGGTCACAGACACGGCGGGGACACGGCGGGGACACGGCGGGGACAGGGCGGGGATGTCCCCACACCCGTTCCAGTCCCCACCGCAGCCAAACCACGGCCCCCAGCGCCGCAGGACACGGGCCCTGTCACCTCTGTCCCCAGCGCCACCAGCAACAGCCGCGGGCTGATGGGACAGGCGGGGCTGGGAACACACGGTGACACCGCCGGGGCACGAGGTGATGGCACTGGGACACGCGGTGACACGCGGTGACACACAGTGACACGGGCACACGGTACTGGGACACACAGTGATGGCACTGGGACACGCGGTGACACACAGTGACACGGACACATGGTACTGGGACACACGGTGCTGGCGCTGGGACACACGGTGACACACAGTGACACACTGTGACACGGGCACACGGTACTGGGACACACAGTGATGGCACTGGGACACACGGTGGTGGCACTGGGACACACGGTGGTGGCGCTGGGACACACGGTGACACACAGTGACACGGACACATGGTACTGGGACACACGGTGGTGGCGCTGGGACACGCAGTGACAGTGCCGGGACACGCGGTGACACGCGGTGACAGCACTGGGACACAGCAGCTCCTGCGTCACAGCCGCCACTCCTCGCGGGGGATTCCCGGTGCCACCCGTGTCCCCACGCCCGTGTGACAAAGGGACGAGGCCACCTGTGCAGGGGGCGCCAGCCCCCTGTCCTGGGGCTGCACCCAACCCCCTGCGTGTCCCCCGCGTGTCCCCTGGGTGTGGCGGTGCCAGGGGTCCCACGGGGCCCTGGGGACACGGTGACAGTGACAGTGACAGTGACAGGGACACAGAGCCCCAGCAGGAAGCCCTCGGGGTTTCCTGGGGTCCTGGGACTCCTGACCCCGCGGCTGCGAGGCCGCCTGGCTGTGGCTGTGTGGGGAGGGGCGGGGGGCGGGGTGGGGGAGGGCGGCTCCAGCCGCAAATTTATCGCGGCAAAGTGGACAGAGCCCGGCCTGCGGCGCGGGGCGGGGCGGGGGCGGGGCCTGCAGAGACCCCCGGGGCCTGAGACCCCTTCGGGCTGGGGGAACCCTGAACTGCCTGAGCCCTGCTAACTGGGCCCCCCTGACCCTGCGGGCACTGGGAAGGGATGGGGGCAGGATGGGGGGCGGGGCAGAGCGAGCGGGACCCCCAGGTGGGCACAGCCCCCCCAAACGCACCTGGAATCCCCCCGCCCCACCCCCGGCTGCACCCCCAGGGGGACAGGAGTGTCCCCTGCCAGCCCCCGGCGAGGGGCGAGGGGCGAGGGACAGTCCTGTCCCCGTCCCTGTCCCTGTGCCAGCCCCGCCCACGCACACACAGCGGGACAGCAGAGTCCCCGAGCCGGGGGACAGCCCCCAGCTCAGCATGTCCCCAACCACGGGGACAGCCCCCAGCCCTGCATGTCCCCAGCCCTGCATGTCCCCAGCCTCGGGGACAGCCCCCAGCCACAGGGACAGCCCCCAGCCCAGCATGTCCCCAGCCCTGCATGTCCCCAGCCTCGGGGACAGCCCCCAGCCCCTCCCGCAGCCTGCAGGGCCTCGGGTGCCATGGAGAGGGGTTGGGGACACCCCCATCCCCACCCGTGTCATGTCACGACGGGGCCGACACACGGTGACATCCCGAAGCCCCCAGGCCCGGTGCCACCCCGCCCCCGCCCCTGACACCCGTCAGTCACGGTGACACAGATGGCGGCGCTGCCGGCGACACGTTCGGCGACACGCGGCGACACGTCCCGCCCCGGTGACGCGTCCCCGACACCTGCGGTGACACCGACACCCCAGCCCCGGGACACCCGGCGCCGCACCTGCCACGACCCAGACACCTGCGCCCACGGGCACCCCAAATACCTGGCCCGGCCCCGAGAGCCCCCCCGAGGGACCCCGAGAGTCTCCGAGAGTCTCCGAGAGTCTCCGAGAGTCCCCGAGCCCCCGAGGGGACCCCGGAGAGCCCCCTGAGAGCCCCGAGAGCCCCCGAGAGTCCCTGAGAGCCGCCGAGAGCCCCCGAGAGTCCCCGAGAGTCCCCGAGAGTCCCTGAGAGCCCCCGAGAGTCCCCGAGAGTCCCCGGCACTCACAGGCACCCAACACCAGCACTGGCAGGTCCCCCACACCCACCTGGGTACCCACACCTGTCCGGGTACCCCACACCCACCTGGGTACCCCCACACCTGCCCGGGTACCCCACACCTGCCCTAACACAGGCCCTGGCACCCCCAGTGCCCCAGCAGGGCCCCCGAGCTCACAGACCTGAACCCTGACACCCCCCCTGTCACTGACCCCGAGGCGCTGGGACCCCCGGGGACACCCCCGGCCAGAGGGACACCGACCGACCCCCGCCACAGCCCTGTCACCGCGCGGGTGTCACCGACCCCCGCCCCAGCCCTGTCACCTCGCGGCCCCCGCCAGGTGACCCCAGAGCGCCGTGGGACACCCCCGTGTCCCCTCCCCGCAGCGCTGTCCCCCCCGGGCCCCGGGGTCCCCCTGGGGTACTCACGGCGCTGAGCTGCGGCGTCGCAGCCCTCGGGACCCCCGACATGGGCGGGGACACGGGGCCGCCCTCGCGGGCAGCGACAGTGGCACCGCTGCCTGTGCCACCCAAGGGGCTGGGGACCGCCCCGTGACGGGGGACGTCCCTGGGGGACGGGGTGACGTCCTGGGCGGGGGTGACGCCCAGGGGGCGGCTCCCCCCCCAGCCCCAGCCCCGAGCCCGGCCCGGTGACGTTGGCACCGACCCAGAGCCAGCCCAGAGCCAGGGCCGGGCCGAGGGGACAGCCCGGGGACACTGGGACATGCTGGGGACACTGGGGACCAACTGGGACACACTGGGGACCACTGAGACATGCTGGGGACCAACTGGGACACACTGGGGACACTGGGGACCAACTGGGGACACTGAGACACACTGGGGACACTGAGACACACTGGGGACCAACTGGGACATGCTGGGGACACACTGGGACACGCAGGGGACCAGCTGGGCCAAAGCAGAGGCCACGAGCCATCGCCCCTCGCCACAGCATGAGCCCCACGGCACAGCCGGACACCGCCGGACACAGCTGGACACGGCTGGACACAGCTGGACACGGCTGGACACGGCTGGACACAGCACTGGGCCCGGCCGTGGCACCGGCTGGGCAAAGGGGACCCATGAAGGGTCCCCCAGGGGACATTGGGGGCCCCAGATCCCCCGGACCCCAGAGTCGCCCACCACAACCACCAGTGCCCCACTCCAAGCGCGGGGCACCCCAGCACCCGCACCCACCACAGGACCCCCTGCCCCCAGGCGGGGACACTCGGGGCTCCCCGGGCCCCCAGAGCCGCCTGCGGGGACCCCCGGTGCCCTCCCCTGCCCCGCGTCCCCCGAAAATCCCGGGGCCACCAAACCCGCTCAAACACTCCGCCCCCCCCCCATCCCGGCACGGGGACACCCCCGGCCCCTGCGCCCCCACGATGCGGGACGGCAGCAGGACCCCGTTTTCTCCGCGGGGGATCCTCAGAGCCCCCCGGTGCCCCCAGAGCCCCCCCGGTGCCCCCCAGAGCCCCCCGGTGCCACCACCGCTGTCCCCACGCCCATCCCCCATCCCGGCACGGGGACACCCCCGGGACGCCGCGCCCGCGCACGGGGAGAGGACACGGGGAGAGGACACGGGGACCCCGCTCCCCCCGCGGGGGACCCTCCCCAGAGCCCTCAGAGCCCCAGACCCCCGCCACCGTCCCGAGCCCCCGCGCTCCGTTTCCCCCATCCCGGCACGGGGACGGCCCCGGGACCCCGAGCCCGCGTGCGGCGGAACAAACGGCGGGTCCCATTTTCCCGTGTCCCTGGGGACCCCCGAGCCCCCCGCGCCCCCTGCGCCCCCGCGCCTCCCGCGCCCCCGTGCCCCCCGTGCCCCCCGTACCTCCTGTGCCACCAGGCTGGACACCCGCACCGCGCGCCGCACCCGCTCGCGCCGCTCCCCGTCGGGGCGCTCGGCTCTGTCGCCTCTGTCGCCGCTGTCGCGGCGCGCGGGGGCCATGGCCGCGCTCGGGGGTCCCCGCGTCCCCCGGCCCCGCGCGCGGCAGATGGAGCGGGGCGGGACCCCCCGAGCGCCCCCGGCCCCGGCCCTCGCCACTCCCCGGGAGGGACCGGGAGCGCCCGGAACGGCCCCGCGGGGACACCGGGGCGGGGGCACGGGGGCGGGGGGCACGGACCGGGGCCTGCTGCGCTGCCGCCCTCCCCACCGCCAGCCGGCACCTGCAGCCCCCGCGCCTCGAGAGGGGACCCCAAAGTGCGACTGGCACGGCGCTGGCAGCAGCGGGATGGGGACAGGGTGGGGACAGAGATGGGGGACAAGGACACTGGTGGTGGGGACAGGGACAGTGACGGGGACAGGGACAGTGACGGTGGCGGTGAGCTGGCCCTGGCAGCCCCGGCTGATTCACGGTGTCCCCGTGTCCCCGTGTTCCTGGTCCCCGCCCCACGGCTGCGCCCGCCCGGCACCCCCAGCCCCAAGGAGGGGGCCGGGGGCGGCAGGACCCGTCCCGGCAGTGGGGGAGGGGTCCCCGGTGTCCCCAAGAGCCAGCGGTGTCCCCGTGGCACGGCCCGGCTGCGGCACCGCCGGGTCCCCACGCAGCAAATGGGGCTGGGGTCCCCGCCCCCCGGGGATCCTCCAGAACAGACCGGGGGCCCGGGGGCCCATGAGCCGTGGGGACTGTGGGGACTGTGGCTGTCCCCAGACACGCCAGGGCCCTGTCACTGTCACTGTCATTGTCACCCAGGTAACCTTGGCGGGGGGCTCGGCTCCAGCCCCGCCGGTGAATCACTGCGGGGACACCAGGGACACCAGGGACAGCGGGGACACCCCGTCCCCAGTGCCACCGCACCCTGTCCCCAGCGCCACCGCCCCGAGAGGCTGCGCTGGCCCGAGCCGGGGACATCCCGCGTCCCCGTTCCCGTGCCCGTGTCCCCGGCTCAGCCCGAGCGCCCCGGGGCACCCGAGACTCCAGAGCCGGGACAGCGGGTCACCCGCCCCGGTGACCGCAGCCGTGTCCCCGTGTCCCTCATGACCCCGCGGACACAGCGCAGCGTGACCCTGGCGGCACAATTAATCACCTTCATTAATCACGGCCGAGGCAATCAAGAGATTCCGTGAGGAGCTGGGGGGCCGCGGATGCGGGAGTGAGGGGGTCCACGCCAGTGAGGGTCCCCAAACCCCACCGAGGGTCCCCAAACCCCACCGAGGGTCCCCAAACCCCAGCGAGGGTCCCCAAACCCCACCGAGGGTCCCCCAGCAGCGCCCGGAGCGGGGTCCGGGCCCAGGTGCAGCGCGCTCCCACGGGCCCCTCACGTGTGCGGGCAGGTGCGGGGCCGGGGGCTCCGGGGCCCTGGGGCTCCGGGGGGCTCCGGGCTCCGGGGGCAGGGGGCTCGGGGCCGCGCAGATGCGCCAGGGTTGCTCCGTCCCCCGCCGGCTGCCGGGGACCCCGGGGACAGCCCCGGCCGGGGAGGCGTGGGGACAGACAGGGGGACAGAGAGCGGGGCAGGACAGACAGACAGCGGGGGGACAGACAGACAGCGGGGGACAGACAGACAGCGGGGGGGCAGACAGCCGCTCCCCATCCCGCACAGCCCCCGGGGATGCCCGGAGCCGCCGCCCCCCCCGGATCATTAGCGGGGGAAATGAGGGTGCAATTAAGCGGCGCCTCCTGCTCCCGCGGCAGATGGCGGTTACACAACGGGCCTGGGATTAGCGGCCGCTGCCAGCGCCGGCACCCGGCGGGCACCGCACCGGCTGGGGACACGGCACCGGCTGGGGGACACGGCACCGGGTGTGGGGACACGGCACCGGCTGGGGGACACGGCACCGGGTGGGGACACGGCACCGGCTGGGGGACACGGTACCGGGTGTGGGGACACGGCACCGGGTGTGGGGACACGGCACCGGCTGGGGGACACGGCACCGGGTGGGGGACACGGCACCGGCTGGGGGACACGGAACCGGGTGTGGGGACACGGCACCACGGTGTGGGGACACGGTACCGGGTGGGGGATACGGAACCGGGTGGGGGACACGGCACCGGGTGGGGGACACGGCACCGGGTGGGGACACGGCACCGGGTGTGGGACACGGAACCGGGTGTGGGGACACGGCACCGGGTGTGGGGACACGGCACCGGGTGGGGGGACACGGCACCGGGTGGGAGGACACGGTACCGGGTGTGGGGACACGGCACCGGGTGGGGGGACACGGTACCGGGTGGGAGGACACGGTACCGGGTGTGGGGACACGGTACCGGGTGTGGGGACACGGCACCGGGTGGGGGGACACGGTACCGGGTGGGGACACGGTACCGGGTGTGGGGACACGGTACTGGGTGGGGGACACGGTACCGGCTGGGGACACGGCACCGGGTGGGGGGACACGGAACCGGGTGGGGACACGGTACCGGGTGTGGGGACACGGCACCGGCTGGGGGACACGGCACCGCTGGGGACACGGTACCGCTGGGGGACACAGCACCGGCTGGGGGACACGGCACCGGCTGGGGGGACACGGTACCGGGTGGGGGACACGGTACCGGCTGGGGGACACGGCACCGGGTGGGGGACATGGCACCGGGTCGTGGCTGCCCCCTGTATCCCGCTGGGAGCCCCCTGGGGACTGTCCCGGACCTGACTGTCCCCTGTCACAGCACCCATCGCACCAGAACACCACGGCCACGCCCCCCCGGCAGCCCCCCCAGCCCCACCGAGCCCCCAGCACTGCCCGGTCACTCTGGCACCCCCCGGTCACTCTGGCACCCCCCGGTCACTCTGGCACCCCCCGGACACCTCCAGCACTGCCTGGACATTTGTCGCCGCTCGGACACTTTGGCACCGCTCGGCCGTCCTGGCCCAGCCTGGCCACTGGAACTGTCCAGGTGCCCCCGTACAAGGATCCCTGCAGCACCTGGCAGCACCTGGCAGCACCTGGCAGCACCTGGCCAGCCCAGCAGCACCTGGGCACGATGGCATTTCCCAGTGACCTCTGTCACCACTTGGCCACCTCTGGCATCTCCAGTCACCTCCAGCATCCCCCAGCCAGCTCAGCACCCCCAACCCCGGGGTCCTCCTCAGCCCCAGGGTCTCACCTGTGTGACCTGTCCCCATCTGGGTCTCACCTGTGTGACCTGTCTCCATGTCCAGGTGTCACCTGTGTGACCTGTCCCCATCCGGGTCTCACCTGTGTGACCTGTCCCCATGCCCAGGTCTCACCTGTGTGACCTGTCCCCATCTGGGTCTCACCTGTGTGACCCGCTCCCATGTCCAGGTGTCACCTGTGTGACCCGTCCCCATGCCCAGGTCTCACCTGTGTGACCTGTCGCCATCCGGGTCTCACCTGTGTGACCTGTCTCCATGTCCAGGTGTCACCTGTGTGACCTGTCTCCATGCCCAGGTCTCACCTGTGTGACCCGCCCCCACGTCCCCCCGGCCGGCTCTCACCTGTGTCACCTTCTCGGTGACGTTGTGGGTGCGGTCGCGCAGTTTGGTGGGGGCGATGATGGGGCGGGGGGCGGGGGGCGGGGCCAGGAGCCCCCCCGGCTGCAGGTCCATGAAGTTGAGGGTGATCTGGGGGATGCGGCCGATGGCGCGGAACCGCGCCAGGTCCGAGTCCGACGTGGAGTTGAGCAGCGCGCTGCGCACGGCGGCCACCGCGCCTGCGGGGACACGGCACCGGCACTGTCACTGTCACTGTCACTGTCACTGCCCCCGGCCCGCGGGGGGCACCGGCACACCCACCCTGCACCCCGGGGCGGCTCCCCGGGGCTCCTGGGGCGGGGGGAACCCGCGGCTCCCGGGGCGGGGGTCCCACAGCCCCCAGGGTTGGGATCCCCCAGGGTTGGGGTCCCACAGCCCCCAGGGCGGGGGTCCCACAGCGGGGGAAGGGACTGCGGAGCCCAGGGCAGGGGGACACCCCGAGCCGCGGCCACCGCGCCCGAGGGACCCGCAGAGCTGCTCTCAGTCACCTGTGACATCATCACAACAATTGTCCCTTATCTTAGTTCGCTTAACGAGCTCTGGGCCAACGAGGTGACCCCGGGGGGGTTCCCGGGGGGGTTCCCCTGTGGCTCAGGGGGCTGCAGGATGGGCCGGGGGGTGCTGGTGGCCATGGGGGGGGGCCCGGCCCCTGCTCGCCCCGGGCGCTGCTGCGGGGCAGCGGCACACAGCGCCACCAGGGTCCCTGGCTGTGGCTGCCGGGATGTCCCCAGCACTGGTGGCTGTCCCAATGTCCCCAGCACTGGTGGCTGTCCCCAGCCCTGGTGGCTGTCCCGCTGTCCCCAGTCCCGCTGGCTGTCCCAATGTCCCCAGCACTGGTGGCTGTCCCCAGCCCTGGTGTCTGTCCCGCTGTCCCCAGCCCTGGTGGCTGTCCCGCTGTCCCCAGCCCCGCCGGCTGTCCCGTACCGGTGCTGGCGCCGCGTTGCAGGCCATGGCAGGTGCCGATGCCGGTTCCGGTGCCGGTGCCGGTGCCGGCGTGGCGGCTGTGGCAGCGCCTTGTCCCCGTCCCCCTTCATGGCCTCGATGTCATCGACGGACGAGGCGCGGCGCAGGCTGCGGAGGCTCTCCCGGGACCGGCGCCCGGACCGCCCGGGCCAGGCTGTGGTTGGCAAAGGCCAGCGCCAGGCGCCGGCCCGCGGCGGCGGTGGCGGCACCGGGCGGCTGCCCCCATCAGCGCCGCCATCTCGGGACGGTCCCCGGCTCCAGCGAGGACGAGGCGTCCTCAGGGCCCGAGTCGCGGCAGCCAGGGCGGGCTCCGCGGCCAGCGGGCCGCGACCCCCGGCTCCACGACCACCACGTCCGGCGGCCTGGGGGCTCGGGCAGCGACTGGCGGCTGCCGGTGAGCGCCAGCAGCTTCAGCCGCAGCGAGCGGCTGCGTCCTGGCGAGGAGGGAGCGGGGTCAGCCCGGGCTCGGGGCCGGGATCCAGCTCCAAACCCCGGCACGGCGCTGGGCTGCACCCCGGGATTTGGGGACGGGATCCAGCTCCAAACCCCGCCCTGGCGCTGGGGTTGCACCCCGAGATTTGGGGTCAGGATCCATCCCCAAACCCCGCCCTGGCGCTTGCTGCACCCGAGATTTGGGGACGGGATCCATCCCCAAACCCCGCCCTGGCGCTGGGCTGCACCCCGGGATTTGGGGTCAGGATCCATCCCCAAACCCCGCCCTGGCGCTGGGCTGCACCCCGGGATTTGGGGGTGGGGACGGGGACAGGGGCTGCCACCACCTCCCCACGGGCTGCCACCCTCCCCCTGTGCCCTACAGCAACACCTGGGACAGCGGGGCAGCAGGACATGGGGGCAGCAGCACTGACCCCATTCCCCCTGCAGGAGCCCAGCAGGAGGGGTGACCCGGTGTCCCTGTCCCCCCATACCCGGGGGTGACCCGGTGTCCCTGTCCCCCATAACTGCAGGTGACCCGGTGTCCCTGTCTCCTTATTCCCAGGGGTGACCCGGTGTCCCTGTCGCCCCGTACCTGCGGGTGACCCGGTGTCCCTGTCCCCCACACCGGGGGTGACCCGGTGTCCCTGTCCCCCCGTACCTGCGGGTGACCCGGTGTCCCTGTCCCCCATAACTGCAGGTGACCCGGTGTCCCTGTCCCCCCATACCCGGGGTGACCCGGTGTCCCTGTCCCCCATAACTGCAGGTGACCCGTGTCCCTGTCCCCCCACACCGGGGTGACCTGGTGTCCCTGTCCCCCGTGACCTGCGGGCCCCAGGGCGCGGGGTGACCCAGTGGTTGGTGCTGGGGCCGGGCCTCCCGGCTCGGCTCCCTCACGGCCCGAAGTTGAGGATGAACATGATGACGGGTGCCATCCTCGCTCTTCACCGCACCACGTCCACCAGGCACGGGAGGAGCTGCCTGGGAGGGGGCAGTGACAAGGGGGGGTGGCACCCCACCCCGAGAGCACCCCAAATATCCTGGGGGACACGGCCCTGTGCCCTCGGGCTCCCCATTCCTGCTGAACCCCCTCGTGCTCCCCACTCTGGGGACCACCCCACACACCGCACAGGCAGCCCACCTGCCGCGGGGGAAACTGAGGCACGGAGGGGTGGCGGTGTCCCCTTCCCCGGATGTCGCGGCCGTGCCTGTGCGTGGGACGCGGCCGGGGGCTCGGGGGCGCTGGGCGGGGTTAAGCTGCCTCAACCTGTTAACAGCTGTGGCGTTAATCCGGTGCCACAGCTGGGGGCGGGGGAGCGGGGGTGATCCGGGCAGCCTGGGCAACCTCTGGCGGATGGGGGCACCC
>JAREIS010001993.1:0-20172 GCA_030060385.1 Muscicapa striata striata | reverse complement strand
TTGTTTGTGGCTTTCAAGGCTCATTAGAAAAACTGAGTTTTTTCCATGAAAGAGCAAGTGGCCAACAAGCTCAAAGTGATGGCCAGGCCTTGGAGAGGCAGGTTACTTGTTGGCTGAATTGCCTTATTAATGTGTAGAGCTTGATTGGCTTCAGAGGCCTCAGACCTCGGGAAGGTTAGCAACACTTGGGAAGATGAATGCACCTCAGATGGTGGACACAAGGAATGCAGAATTGATGGGCCCAAGGACATTTGGTAGAATCCCCAAGACAGGGCACAAACTAATAAAGACAACAAAGCTACTGTGCTGAATCAGTTCTGGCTGGGTAAAAGGTCATTCCAGCAGAGGCAAACCATGGCCAGCCACTCAAAAAACTTCACACTAAGAAGAAGAGAGAGACTGAGCATGCAGACTGATTAGCAGAAAAAGCAAGAGGATCATTACCCAACAGCAGACAGAATACGAATTATGAACAGAACAGGGTAACCTGCAGTCAATGGACATGAATAACTTTGATGGCTAAAGTGTACAAATACTAAAACGTTCTGGTACTTGTGGTGCTGGCTTTGTGAATTTGCCACTGTAGCCCCCCCTTTCTGCACAGGACTGTAAATATTTACCTCCACTCAGTGCGTGGATCAGCCTCTTGAGCAGCGTGTGCGAGATCCAACCCATCTGGAGCAGCGCTCGCTCCAGGCTCCGACACCTCCGCTCTCGCTGCAGCCGCGGAAGGGTCTGACCCGTCCTGCCGTGTGCTGTGACAGTGGCCACGGGTCCTTGGCAACGGGGAGTTCCATGTTCCAGGCTGGCTGGGATGTCACTGAGGAGCCGGATGGGACACACCCGGGGCAGAGGGAATTCCCTGCACACATGGGAATGCCCTGCCCAGTTCCACAGCTGACTCAGCTCATTTCCAGCTGCACAAAGGGACGCTCCAGCCACCCCAGGTGCTGCAGCTGTGCAAACCAGGGCTAATTAAGTGTTTCTGCACCAAAGTGCTGTACTTGGCTGTCTCTGAGGTGAGGGTGCAGCTTAACATCTCTCACTAGGGCAGCAAGGGGCAGCCCTCCCAGCACCGGTCGATCCTGCCGTGGGCCGGTCAGTCTGTGAGGCTTTGAGCACGTACATGCTCACTCAAATATCATCTCTTTGACAAAAGCCCCCCAGACCATTCCTCATCCCAGTCTCCTAAAAGAATACAAGCCAGCAGCACGCCCAGGACCCCACAGGCTCTGCAGGAGGAGTTGACATGGAAGAGCCAGCACTGATCCTGAAGACAATTACAGGCAGATCCTTGTGTTGACTGCAGGTGGCAATTGAAGTTATTGACACATCTGGAAAAATATTTTATAGTCAGCTTATGATTATTTTACTTCCATTTCCTCCATATCCAAGCTTTCTCCTGATTTCAGTCAGCTGGCACAAAAAAATCTCTTGTCCAGTCATTACAGGGAGAGGGAATAAAAGCAAGTCATTGAAAATGTGTTGAATATCACCATCCAAAGCTCCTTTTCCATATCACAAAAATCTACTCTTTGTCTTCGAGATCATGTCTTTGTCATCTTCCCATGTCTGGTCTCCTGGCTACCACACTCACAAGGGCAGTTTAATTTTAGGAACAGAAAGGAAAGAAGCAATTTGTCAAACACCAGAGTCCAGATTTGTAAGAGAATTATGTCCCATTTTTGGGAATGACTGAATGGTGTTGCTTATGAATGCGCAGTTATGGACTATTGGAAAGTCCTTTGAATGAGCCATCAAAGGAATCCAAAGAGGTACTTCACTGGACCGTGGAATGTTCAACAGACTTTTGATATTTTAAAAAGACATTGATGAAAACCCCTGCTCTGGAGTTACCAGATTTGACTGAACTCTTTGCACTGTTCATCCATGAGCGCCTTCACCTTGCACAGTAGCTCTGTATTCCAGACCGAGAATGTCAGAAAGAAGCCAAGTGAAAACGAGCACATTTCTCAAAAAACACCCTTAACTATGTACTCGAGGGTTGGCCAGTTCACCTCAGAACAGCGAGCTCTGCCCTTGCTGACAGGCGTGTTGTCAACAAGGAGGGCCTCTGGCTTTCTGCTGGCTGATTTCTTGCAGCTCATGGATGAGCCAGGGGTGAGAACATGAGGGCACGTCCTCTCACTTGGTGTCTTCTGGTTTTCTGCATTTTGCCTCAAGGGACATTTTGTAAGAGCTTCAGTTTCATCTTGGCCACCCAAATCCTGAGTTTAAAATGCTTGTCATGTGAACTGTGTGGTCCGCGCTCCCCCCACGTGCTCCATGTCCCCTGGGAGTGGAGAAGGAGCGTTCCTGTATCCCTGATACGATTCCAAGAAAATAGTGAGTGATCTTTGGTTTCTTTCTTTCTGTTTTTCTCTCAAGGGGAATCTTAATGTTGCCCCTGAGTCTTCAGGAGAGGGTGCTCCGAATGAGGCTGCAGGACAGAAAACTTCATGTGCCACCAAGAGGTGTGGGAACAGTTCCCCAGAGCGTGAGGAGCCTGGTAAGGACAGAGTCCCCATGGGTTTAGAGAGGTGTGAGATGGCTGCTCTGAGCCTGCCTCTGACAGGAAGGGAGATCAGAAGAGCTGAGTTCTTGTCTGCAGAGTTGGTGCTTCCCAGTGCCTTTAGTTCAGATCCTGCACTGACAAAACCTCCCCGAGCCCTGCCCTCCACGCTTCTCCAGAAGCTCTGACCCTGAGTCCTGTGCTATGGCAAGTGAGCAGGGAATAAAGCTGACCTTGTGCGAGCTGTGTTACCAAGCTGGGTGCCCCAATTTTCTGCTGAGGTCCGTGGATAAGTTTGCTGCAAGGTTACAGGGGAGGCCAGACTGAGTGACTCATGAAGGAATGGAGGGGGAAAAAAGCAGAAATTCAGGGTAGGAGTCCAAAACACTGATTAAATGTAGTAGCAGTCTGCTGGTCTATGTTATTATACACACGAAAAACAAGGAGGCGGATATTGGAGGCCAAGTAGTTGAAAATTGCAAATCCAGTAACAAAAGGAGAAGCCTGGATGACCCCTGATTAGTGAGACCTAAGGTCTCTCTGTCAGAACACAGGAAGGACAAGACAAAGTTTGACACAATTTTGAACATTTAGAGGGGTCCCTGTTCTCTAAAGAGCAGCTTCAAATTCCAAGTGAGAGTCTGCCTTTCAGACCATCTTGAACATTCCCTGATAGAAGGACAGTTGGTGTCCAAGGGAAAGGTGCACAAGGACCAAGCCTGACTCAGTGTTCCCTTTGCTTCCCAGATTCCATCTGATCAGCCTCTCCAGGAAGGCTGCCCTGTGTGGCAGGAAGAGACAGAGAGAGGACCTGTGACCATCAGGCAGGGGAAATCCCTCTGTCAATAGCCATATTTATAGATATGTATAGTTTCATTTATCTATATAACTATATGTATAGACTTACAGATGTGTATTTGTATGTCTATATAGTTTTGTCTATCTATTTGTATAGTTGTGTTAATAGATCTGTATAATTTAATTTATATATAATTGTAGATGCATATAGTTATATTTTTATATGTGAACTTTATAGATGTGCCTGGATGCATTTATACATATGTATATTAAACATTTACAAATATATAATTAAGTTTATAAATCGGCATAGTTATATTTATACAAAGATTGATGCCTGTATAAATAAGTTACCAAGATTGATAACTGTATATATACAGGCCTTTTTTTTACCTCTTTACCTCAATGGATGCCTTGTCAATCTCTTGTTTTTCCCCTGTGCCCCCTCTGTCTCCCGTTGTTGTGCTGGGTCCGAGCTGGCGGCCGGGCCGGGCGCAGCAGCAGTTCCAGCCCCGGGTGTCCCTGGAGCGGTGGGAGCTGCCGGTGGCCGCAGGCAGTGTCCCCTGAGGAGCTGCTGAGGGACGGTGAGACTGAGGGGGCTGAGGGGGCTGAGGAGGTGCTGGCACTGAAGGGACGGTGACCTTGAGGTGCTGCTGGGGCGGAGGCTGTGGGGCAGCTGAGGGCGATGGTGGCACTGAGGTGACAGGGAAGTGGCCCAGGCTGAGGGGGTGGCGGGTCTAAGGGGACAGGATGGGTCAGAAGGGTCTGAGGGGGATGAGAGGACTGCGGGGCTCTGAGGAAACTGAAGGGGACTCGGGGTTTGCCGAGAGCATGGCGGGGCTGAGGGGATGGAGGGGGCCAGCAGGGAGCACAGAGGGGTCCGGGACTGCAGCTGTGCCAGGCCTTGGAACCAATTCCTGAGCCTCCGTTTTTGCCTCAGCTGCACTGAAGACCTTGGAGACAGCGGGAGGACTGACAGGAGCCAGCAGGGAGAAGGCGAAGGCCACGAGTGAGAGCAGGAGCAGGGAGCTGGTGCTGGCACGCAGAGCCTGGGTGAGGCCCCAGGGCCGGTGAGGCAGGGTGGGGTGAGGGTGCCGTGGGCTGTGGCCATGGGCAGTGCCCGGCGGGGCAGGAGCGGCCCTGCCCGTGCTGGGGCTGCTCAGCGCAGCTGCCCCGGCCGGCACAGGGGCTGTCCTGGGGCAAGGCAGCTGTGCCGGCAGGGCCCGGGAGCTGTGCCGGCTGTGCCGCGCTGCCGGGGCTGCGGGACAGTCCCGCCGCGCTGCGCTCACCACACCCTGGCCCGCTCGGCCTGCTTTTTCTTTCCAGCCCTCCTGGGGAGGCGCTGGGATTTTCTCTTTCCTGATGGAAGTGCTGGTGCTGCCAAGGGCAAGGCCCTGCTCCTGACTCAGTGTTCCCTTTGCTTCCCAGATGTCCCATCTGCTGTCCCTGTCCAGGAGAACTGCTCTGCACAGGACGAAGAGCCGGAGGGAGAGGCTTTGGAGATGGCGCTGTTGGAATCCCATTTTCTGCTTGGAATTCTCTTTAAAGATATATGGACTTGCACATACGGAGGGATATTTAGGTGGACATTTACATGTGTAGGTTGTTATTTGTATAGGAATATTTCCATATGTCTTTTATATTTATGGATGTGCTATGTATATATTTGTATATATACATATATGTGTGTAATTACACAGATGTGTTTATTTATATGTGCATACATATGTATTTAATTCTCTTTAATGCTATTTAAACGTGTATGAAGTAATACAGTTGTATAAATTTATCTGTTCTTAGTCTAGGGCTATTTAGAGAAGGAATGCATATTTTTGGTTTTTTTATGTGGGCCGTATGATTCTATGCAATAAATTAAGTTGTTAAATACCTAATTGATCTTGGTGTAATAGTAAGTTTTTGTAGAGTTTGGCAAAAAAATAAGTTTTTGTTAACTGAAATTGATATTTGTATATTTTTGCATAGCATTGTTGTACTAATGTAATAAATACCTTTTTTTTATCCTTGTCACGATGGGACTGGGGTTAGCCAATTTTAAGATATTTAATTTCTCTTGGTGATCACATTTAGGAGTTAAGAAAAAGCAGGCTCAAATCTTAAAAGGGAACAAGAAATTTATTAACAACTGTTGGGGGTTGGGGTTTTGCTCCTTTAATGTATGAGTTTGGAGAATTTTTTCCCATTGTAATGCTAACAGGACCCGCCGGCTGTGCCCAGGGTTTTTGTGATGGCCCTGGACGGGCGGGTGGGTGGGACCGGAGCTGCTCGGAGGACCGCGAGGGCTTCTGGGCGGAGCCAGCCAGAAGAGGATGCGGGTTGGGGCAGGAGCACTGCGGCTTCCGGCGAGAGAGGAGGGAGGAGGCACCCCCTGGGCCACACTGCACGTGGGAGAGAAGCAGACAGCCAGACCCTGCTGCCATCAGCTGTCCTGCTACCTCGGAGGCACTGCCGACCACCAAAGACCAAACACCTCTTGCCTTTTGGGAATACAGCTGATCTCCAGACACTACAGTGAGTGAGGAGCTGCCTCCCACCTGAGCCAGCCCGGCCCCGGCCGCTTTCCCCCACCTCTACTCGCTCCTGCCTGCGCTGCGGCACGTGTTACAGCCCCGGGACGGACACAGACCGAGTGTGTCCGCGTCTAAAGAAAGGACTACAACTGGGTTATTTTCTTCTGTTCTTTTTGTCGGTAATTTTTTAATAACTGTTGTTGTTTTCTACTTGTGCTGTGAGTTAGAGTAGTAAAGAGCTGTTACTTTTACCTCCTTATCTCTGCCTTGAGTCCTTGATATGAAACAATTATAACACTCGGAGGGGGGTGAAATTGATTTCTCTATTTCAAAGGGAAACCTCTGCCGTTTATTGGCAGAACCCTGTCCTAAAACCAGGACAGATTTTGGCGCCCAACGTGGGGCAGAGGGCATTAAAAGGCGAGTTAAGAGAGGAGTAGCAGCTTTTAAGCAGCAACATGTTGTCTAGTTTAATCTGGTTTGGGCTCCACGTGGTCACAGATATTTCTCTCCCATTTGCAAGCCCTTATTTGAATATGGGCCCCCTCACCAAATTTATTGTAGCTATGATCCGATTTGTGTTTTGGATTGATTTTGTCAGGAATTCATGGGTTTTTAATTTTTTCTGGAAATTTGCCACATGGATCCAGAGCTATCATACTCTAACTGCGTGTTTCTGGGATTATTTCAGCAATGGTACTTACTGTGAGGCAATGAATGCAAGGGAAATTTTCTCCCAACCTGTCACCCAGTTTTTTGAGGCTACCCCACCAGTTTTCAAGGATTTCAGATTTGCTTTAATTGCTAGTATTATTCTGTGGCTGGTGTTGCTGATGGGCTTGTTTTACTTAGCATTCAGAAACAAGGGAATACTGGCTTGGATAACAACCCTGAAACATGCTGCCCCAGAGCCTGCCCCTGTCCCAGAGACTAGGGATGCTGCCCCAGAGCCTGCCCCTGTCCCAGAGACTAGAGATGCTGCCCCAGAGCCTGGTGTTGCCCCACAGCCCACTGCAGAAATGAACCAGCCAGAGTGGGTGGGGGTTCTAGTGAAGGAGATACAGGACATGGGCCAGGTCTTGAAGGAGCAGGGCCAGGTGTTGAAGGAGCACGACCAGGTGTTGAAGGAGCACCTTTCCCCAGCTAGTGAGAAACCCTCCCCCTGCCCTAAAGAGGGAGAGTCTGATGGTGCTGCAGTGGAACCCGTAGATGTTACATCTGTCCAGGTTCCAGCTGGATCACAGGGGCAGCCACAGCCATCAGCAGTTGCCCCTGTGGAAACTAGGAAATCTAAGATTAAAACAAGGCACCTAGATAATGGGGATCAGCCAGGAGGGTCCTCACAGTCAGCAAGGGAGCCAGAGGTTGAGATTGTCACCGAGTCTCTCTCATATGACACTCTCCGTAACCTGCGAAAAGACATTGTGCAACGGGGCCGGGAGCCTTTTACAACCTGGTTACTTCGTGTCTGGGACCTTATGGGGAGAGGTGTACAACTGGATGGCACTGAGGCCAGGAATTTGGGATCCTTGTCCCAGGACTCAGGTGTGGACCAGACATTCGTAAGGGAGCAAGGCCTCCTTTCCCTTTGGGAACAGCTTCTAATGAGTGTGAGAGAGAAGTTTATCCACAAAGAGAGAATGCAGGAGCACCACCATAGAATGCGCTGGAAGACCATTGAGGAAGGGATCCAGCAGCTGAGGGAAGTGGCAGTATTAGAGGTACTCTTTGGGATGGATGGACAGCATGACAATGACCCTGACAAGGTCAGGTGCACAGGGCAGATGTTGTGGGATCTGGCAACCCTGGGGCCATCTGAATTTACTACCTACATAGCACTGATTAGGGCTGATGACCACCGAGAGACAGTGGGTTCTGTTGCCAGCAAGCTCAGAAATTTTGACAGTATGATTAATGGCCCAATGCAGGCCAAGGTCTCTGCTGTGGCCAGGGACCTCCAACAGGTCCAAGAGGAGATGAAGGGGATGAGAGGGTTGAAAGGAGAGGTGAGGGAGATTATAAGGGAGGAGATAAGGAAGATCAATGCAGCACCAGTACGAGTCACAGGCCCCAAATCTCACACCCAACGCCCCCCAGCTAAGGACAGAGGATACCCCTCACGAACTGACCTGTGGTTCTTCCTGCGAGACCATGGGGAAGACATGGAAAAATGGGATGGGAAACCCACTTCTGTCCTGGCAGCACGGGTGCGTCAGCTCAGGGAGGGAAATGCCAACCGAGGGAACCGCGCTAAAATGAAGGTAGCCTCGACCTCCCACAACCAAGGTGCAGGGTACTACAGAAGGGAGGATGATCTGTCAGATCCCCTGGAAGGGACCTCCACTATGTATGCCCAGGAAGGAAATAATAACCAGGGCTAGAGGGGCCCTGCCTCTAGCCAGGGAGAGGCATGGGATGACAGGATCTACTGGGTAGTGTGGGTGCGATGGCCTGGCACATCAAAGCCACAGAAACATAGAATGTTAGTTGATACTGGTTCAGAATGCACCCTGATACCATCAGAACATGTGGGGAAGGTACCTGTTTCCATTGTTGGGGTGACAGGGGGATCACAGGAATTTACTTTGCTGGAAGCTGAGATTAGCCTGACAGGAAAGGGGTGGCAGAAACATCCGATTGTAACTGGCCCAGGGGCACCGTGCATTCTAGGCATAGACTTCCTCAGGAATGGCTACTACAAAGATCCAAAGGGACTCAGGTGGGCTTTTGGAATAGCTGCTGTAGCAGCAGAGAGTATTAAGCAGTTGAACACCTTGCCTGGACTGTCAGAAAATCCATCTGCAGTGGGACTCCTGAAAGTGACAGAGCAACAGGTACCAATTGCCACCATGACAGTGCACCGCCGGCAGTACCGGACAAATCGAGATGCTGTGATCCCCATCCACAAGATGATCCGTGAGCTGGAGAGCCAAGGGCTGGTCAGCAAAACCCACTCACACTTCAACAGCCCCATCTGGCCTGTGCGCAAGTCTGAAGGGGAATGGAGACTGACTGTGGACTACAGGGCATTGAATGAAGTGACTCCACCACTGAGCGCAGCCGTGCCGGACATGCTGGAACTGCAGTACGAGCTGGAGTCCAAGGCAGCGAAGTGGTATGCTACCATTGACATTGCCAATGCATTTTTCTCCATTCCTTTGGCAGCAGAGTGCAGGCCTCAGTTTGCTTTCACCTGGAGGGGTGTGCAGTACACCTGGAACCGACTGCCCCAGGGGTGGAAACACAGCCCTACCATCTGCCACGGGCTGATCCAGGCTGCACTGGAAAAGGGTGAGGCCCCAGAACATTTGCAATACATTGATGACATCATTGTGTGGGGGAACACGGCAACAGAGGTCTTTGAGAAGGGAGAGAAAATCATCCGGATTTTGCTGGAAGCCGGCTTTGCCATCAAGAAAAGCAAAGTCAAAGGACCTGCCCGAGAGATCCAGTTCCTGGGAGTGAAGTGGCAAGATGGACAGCGCCAGGTCCCCACTGAGGTCATTAATAAGATCACTGCAATGTCAGCACCAACAAGCAAGAAGGAAACACAAGCTTTCCTAGGTGCCATAGGCTTTTGGAGAATGCATATCCCTGAGTACAACCAGATTGTGAGCCCTCTCTACCTGGTCACCTGCAAGAAGAACGATTTCCACTGGGGCCCTGAACAGCAGCAAGCCTTTGCCCAGATCAAACAGGAGATTGCTCATGCTGTAGCCCTTGGCCCAGTTAGGACGGGACCAGAGGTAAAGAATGTTCTCTACTCTGCAGCTGGGAACCATGGTCTGTCCTGGAGCCTTTGGCAGAAGGTGCCTGGTGAAACTGGAGGCCGACCCCTGGGATTCTGGAGCAGAGGTTACAGAGGTTCTGAAGCCAATTACACCCCAAGGGAGAAGGAAATCTTGGCTGCCTATGAAGGAGTTCAAGCTGCCTCAGAGGTAATTGGCACAGAAGCACAACTTCTCCTGGCACCCCGACTGCCAGTGCTGGGGTTGATGGTCAAAGGAAAGGTTCCTTCTACCCACCACGCCACCGACGCCACATGGAGCAAGTGGATTGCCCTCATCACGCAGCGCGCCCGTATTGGTAACCCAGATCGCCCTGGGATTTTGGAGATAATTACACACTGGCCAGAAGGTGAAGATTTTGGTCTCGCTGAGGAGGAGGAGCAGAAGCAAGTGACCCGGGCTGAAGAAGCTCCACCATACAACCAACTGCCAGCAGATGAAACGTGCTACGCTCTTTTCACCGATGGTTGCAGTCGCATCGTGGGAATGAATCGGAAGTGGAAAGCAGCCGTATGGAGCCCCACACGACAGGTTGCACAAGCTACCGAAGGAGAAGGTGGATCAAGCCAACTTGCTGAACTCAAAGCTGTTCAGCTGGCCTTGGACATTGCTGAGAGAGAGAAATGGCCAAAACTCTACCTCTACACTGATCCATGGATGGTAGCCAATGCTCTGTGAGCTGGCTGGAGGGTGGAAAAGGCTGACTGGCAACATAGAGGAAAGCCAGTCTGGGCTGCTGATGAGTGGAAAGACATTGCCACTCGGATAGAGAAGCTACCCGTGAAAGTCCACCATGTGGATGCCCATGTTCCCAAGAGTCGGACTAATGAAGAACACCGGCACAACGAGCGGGTAGATCAGGCTGCACAGATAGAGGTGTCAAAGATAGGCTTAGATTGGGAACACAAGGGAGAATTGTTCCTGGCTCGATGGGCCCATGATGCCTCAGGTCATCAGGGCAGAGACGCCACCTATAAGTGGGCACGAGACCGAGGGGTGGATCTAACCATGGACAGTATTTCCCAGGTTATCCATGACTGTGAGATGTGTGCTGCCATTAAGCAAGCCAAGCAGGTGAAGCCCCTCTGCTATGGTGGGCGATGGTCCAAGTACAAGTACGGAGAGGCCTGGCAGATTGGCTACATCACACTGCCTCAGACCCGCCAAGGCAAGCGCTACGTGCTGACCATGGTGGAAGCCACCACCGGGTGGTTGGAGACCTACCCTGTGCCCCACGCTACTGCTAGGAACACCATCCTGGGCCTGGAAAAACAAGTCCTTTGGAGACATGGTACCCCTGAGAGAATTGAGTCAGACAATGGGACTCATTTCAAAAATAGCCTTGTTAGCACCTGGGCTAAAGAACACGGCATTGAGTGGGTGTACCATATTCCCTACCATGCACCAGCGGCTGGGAAAGTCGAACGGTGCAATGGCCTGCTTAAAACCATCTTAAAAGCACTTGGTGGGGGGATTTTTAAGAACTAGAAGATTAATCTACCAAAGGCCACATGGTTGGTGAATACCCGAGGTTCCATTAACCGAACAGGTCCTGCCCAATCTGAGCCCTTGGGAACACCAGATGGAGATAAGGTCCCAGTGGTACACCTCAGAGGCATGTTAGGGAAAACTGTTTGGGTGAACTCTGCCTCCAGCAAAGACAATCCTGTTCGTGGGGTGGTTTTCGCTCAAGGACCAGGTTGCACTTGGTGGGTGATGCAAAAGGATGGAGAGACCCGATGCATCCCCCAAGGAGACCTTGTTCTAGGGTGAACTATCTATGTTACTGTGCCTGTAACTGCTTGTATGTATATGATTTAAAGGTTTTAATTTGCTGTAGCCTGTTGGCATGGAAAAAGGGCTTGGGGAGGGGAACCCGCCTCCTGACAAACCTCCCCATCTTGGCACTCTCTCCTCCTCGTCTTCACACAGCTCGAGGAGGCTCACTCCATCCCACTCATCCTCCTCCTGTGGTGGGCACTGGGCCCTGATGCTCTGTTCACACATGTCCTGCCCCAGGTCTTGGTGGCTATCATTTTCCCAGCTGGATTGCACTGAGGGTCTCTTCTCATACCCACTGGACACCTCCTGGTAAATGGAGTCATCCTTCTCAGAAAGCTCTTGGCGTATGAACTCCTCCCAGTCTGACGCTTCTTGGTGGCTGCTGACATTTCTGTGGAACAGCTCATGTTCGATGTGTTCTTCCCAGTCAGACAAATTGTGGGAGCTGCTGACTTGTCCTTTGCTAAGGCCTTGTTCTGTGCATTCTTCCCATTCTGACAATTCTTGGTTGCTGTTGAAGTCACTGTGGGACAGCTCTTCCTGCTTGCATCCATCCCAATTGGAGAGCTGGTGGTAGCAGCTGGCTTCTTCTGGGAACAGCTCCTGCTCAATGCTGGCTTCCCTTGGCATCCTTCCTGGTAGCTGCTGGTTTCTTTTGGGAATAACTCCTGCTCAATGCAGGCTTCACCTTCCCATCCCTCGTGGTCATCGTTGGATTCTTTTTGGGACAGCTCTTAGTATGTCACATTATCTTCATCCATGTGGTAGAGCTCCTGGTCCATCACGCTTTTTTCCCACTGGTCCATCTCCAGCTCTTGCTGTGTGCCATCTCCCCACTGGGCTCTCATTTCTAACTCCTGCTGATGCTCCTCTTGGTGCCTCAAAGCTTTGCACGGGGAAACTTCCTGAATTGTCACTTCTTCTTGCTGTTGGGAAAACTCTTCGACTTTCTTCTCTTCCCCAAGGCAAGGCTCTTGGCTGCCAACATTTCCGAGCTGGGAAAGCTCTCAATCCATGCCGTATTCTCAGTCTTCCTCCATACAGGCAAAGGCCCCTTCCTCCTCAGTGTCCGACAGAGAGAGACAGAGCGAATGACAGAGAGAGCAAAACAGAAATGGAAAAGAGGTGGGGGGAAGAGAAAGGGAGTGACAGAGACACAATAAGTACACACCTCACCACTCTGTGGATCCCAATGCCATCCTGCTATCTGATAGAGAGCACCCAGAGATTCCTTGGAGATGGAACCCAGTGGCATCCTGTGGGTGCTCTCCTTCTCCATGTTCTTGGTGCTCAGGGTCTCCCACAAACACAGAGTTCAGGGGGTTGATGCACACTTGGGCCATGTGGGAAGGTCCAGGTACCTCCCCTGGCAGGGACAAGTTTGACACAGGCTCTTGCAGCAGCCTCTGGCTCTGTTGCATCCCTTTGCATCAGGAGCAGAGCTGTGCTGCAAGGCCTCAGCAGTGAGTCTGGGCAGAGCTTTAGGGCTTTTGATGGATTCTGGCACCTCCTGAGCTGCCCCTCACGGGAATGTGCTGTGGATGTGGCCTTCCTGGGGTGGGGATTTTACAGCTGAGCCAGTTTGTGTGAGGAGGATGGCTGTTCGCTGCCTGTGAGCAGAGGTTACAGCACAGCTCCAGAACTCTCCTCGTCCCTCCCTGCTTGGGGGAAGTGTTTGCAAACGTGGCCTCAGCGGGTGAGCCTGTGTGCTGTGGTGTTGGGGGTTGGGTTTTTGTTCCTTTACTGTGAGAGTTTGGAGAATTTTTCCCATTGTGATGCTAACAAAACCTGCTGGCTGCGCCCAGGGTCTTTGACGGCCCTGGACCGGGTGTGTAGATGGGACCGGGGCTACTCGGAGGAGCAGGAGGACTTCCGGGCAGGGCTACTCAGAGGAGCGTGCGGGCTTGTGGAGGGGCTCTTGTGTTTCTGGCGGGAGAGAGGAGAGGAGGGACCCCCCGGTCTGCTCAGCACGTTCCAGGAAGCAGGAGAGACGGACACCTGTGTCAACTCCTCTGCATCTTTCCTGCTTAGCCTCCTACCTCTGGGAATACAACTGATCTCTGGACACAACAGTGAGTGAGGAGCTGCTCCCACCTGAGCCAGCCCGGCCCCGGCTGTTCCCCTCCACCTCCCTCGCTCCCGCCTGCTCTGTGGCACGTGTTGCATTTCTGGGAACGGACACAGACCGAGTGTGTCCGCGTCTAAAGAAAGGACTGGAACTGGGTTATTTTCTTCTGTTTTTTGTTGGTAATTTTAATAACTGCTGTTGTTTTCTACCTGTGCAGTTAGATATAGTAGTAAAGAGCGGTTACTTCTACCCCCTTATCTCTGCCTTGAGTCCTTGATTTGAAACAATTATAACACTTAGAGGGGTGAAATTAATTTCTCTATTTCAAAGGGGAACTTCTGCTTTTTATTGGCAGAACCCTGTCCTAGAAACCAGGACAGATTTTGGTGACCCGAACGTGGGGCACAGGGCATTAAAACGCAAGTTAAGACAGGAGTAACAGCTCTTGAGCGGCAACATGTTTTCTAGTTTAATCTGGTTTGGGCTCCATGTGGTCACAGATATTTCTCTCCCATTTGCAAGCCCTTATTTGAATATGGGCTCCCTCACCAAATTTATTGTAGCTATGATCCGATTTGTGTGGTGGATTGATTATGCCAGGAATTCATGGTTTTTTAATTTTTTCTGGAAATTGGCCACATGGATCCAGAGCTATCATACTCTAACTGCGTGTTTCTGGGATTATTTCAACAATGGTACTTACTGTGAGGCAATGAATGCAAGGGAAATTTTCTCCCAACCCGTCACCCAGTTTTTTGAGGCTACCCCACCAGTTTTCAAGGATTTCAGATTTGTTTTAATTGCTAGTGTTATTATTCAGTGGCTGGTGTTGCTGATAGGCTTGTTTTACTTAGCATTCAGAAACAAGGGAATACTGGCTTGGATAACAACCCTGAAACATGCTGCCCCAGGGACTAGGGATGCTGCCCCAGAGCCTGCCCCTGTCCCAGGGAATAAGGATGCTGCACCAGAGCCTGCCCCTGTCCCAGGGACTAGAAATGCTGCCCCAGAGCCTGGTGTTGCCCCACAGCCCACTGCAGAAATGAACCAGCCAGAGTGGGTGGGGGTTCTAGTGAAGGAGATACGGGACATGGGCCAGGTGTTGAAGGAGCACCTTTCCCCAGCTAGCAAGAAACCCTCCCCCTGCCCTAAAGAGGGAGAGTCTGATGGTGCTGCAGTGGAACCTGTAGATGTTACATCTGTCCAGGTTCCAGCTGGATCACAGGGGCAGCCACAGCCATCAGCAGTTGCCCCTGTGGAAACTAGGAAATCTAAGATTAAAACAAGGCACCTAGATAATGGGGATCAGCCAGGAGGGTCCTCACAGTCAGCAAGGGAGCCAGAGGTTGAGATTGTCACCGAGTCTCTCTCATATGACACTCTCCGTAACCTGCGAAAAGACATTGTGCAACGGGGCCGGGAGCCTTTTACAACCTGGTTACTTCGTGTCTGGGACCTTATGGGGAGAGGTGTACAACTGGATGGCACTGAGGCCGGGAATTTGGGATCCTTGTCCCAGGACTCAGGTGTGGACCAGACATTCGTAAGGGAGCAAGGCCTCCTTTCCCTCTGGGAACGGCTTCTAATGAGTGTGAGAGAGAAGTTTATCCACAAAGAGAGAATGCAGGAGCACCACCAAAGAATGCGCTGGAAGACCATTGAGGAAGGGATCCAGCAGCTGAGGGAAGTGGCAGTATTAGAGGTACTCTTTGGGATGGATGGACAGCATGACAATGCCCCTGACAAGGTCAGGTGCACAGGGCAGATGTTGTGGGATCTGGCAACCCTGGGGCCATCTGAATTTGCTACCTACATTGCACTGATTAAGGCTGATGACCACCGAGAGACAGTGGGTTCTGTTGCCAGCAAGCTCAGAAATTTTGACAGTATGATTAATGGCCCAATGCAGGCCAAGGTCTCTGCTGTGGCCAGGGACCTCCAACAGGTCCAAGAGGAGATGAAGGGGATGAGAGGGTTGAAAGGAGAGGTGAGGGAGATTATAAGGGAGGAGATAAGGAAGATCAATGCAGCACCAGTACGAGTCACAGGCCCCAAATCTCACACCCAACGCCCTCCAGCTAGGGACAGAGGATACCCCTCACGAACTGACCTGTGGTTCTTCCTGCGAGACCATGGGGAAGACATGGAAAAATGGGATGGGAAACCCACTTCTGTCCTGGCAGCACGGGTGCGTCAGCTCAGGGAGGGAAATGCCAACCGAGGGAACCGCGCTAAAATGAAGGCAGCCTCGACCTCCCACAACCAAGGTGCAGGGTACTACAGAAGGGAGGATGATCTGTCAGATCCCCTGGAAGGGACCTCAACTATGTATGCCCAGGAAGGAAATAATAACCAGGGCTAGAGGGGCCCTGCCTCTAGCCAGGGAGAGGCATGGGATGACAGGATCTACTGGGTAGTGTGGGTGCGATGGCCTGGCACATCAAAGCCACAGAAACATAGAATGTTAGTTGATACTGGTTCAGAATGCACCCTGATACCATCAGAACATGTGGGGAAAGTACCTGTTTCCATTGTTGGGGTGACAGGGGGATCACAGGAATTTACTTTGCTGGAAGCTGAGATTAGCCTGACAGGAAAGGGGTGGCAGAAACATCCAATTGTGACTGGCCCAGGGGCACCATGCATTCTAGGCATAGACTTCCTCAGGAATGGCTACTACAAAGATCCAAAGGGACTCAGGTGGGCTTTTGGAATAGCTGCTGTATCGGCAGAGAGTATTAAGCAGTTGAACACCTTGCCTGGACTGTCAGAAAATCCATCTGCAGTGGGACTCCTGAAAATCCATCTGCAGTGGGACTCCGGACAAATCGAGATGCTGTGATCCCCATCCACAAGATGATCCGTGAGCTGGAGAGCCCAGGGCTGGTCAGCAAAACCCACTCACCCTTCAACCGTCCCATCTGGCCTGTGCGCAAGTCTGAGGGGGAATGGAGATTGACTGTGGACTACAGGGCATTGAATGAAGTGACTCCACCACTGAGCGCAGCCGTGCCGGACATGCTGGAACTGCAGTACGAGCTGGAGTCCAAGGCAGCGAAGTGGTATGCTACCATTGACATTGCTAATGCATTTTTCTCCATTCCTTTGGCAGCAGAGTGCAGGCCTCAGTTTGCTTTCACCTGGAGGGGTGTGCAGTACACCTGGAACCGACTGCCCCAGGGGTGGAAACACAGCCCTACCATCTGCCACGGGCTGATCCAGGCTGCACAGGAAAAGGGTGAGGCCCCAGAACATTTGCAATACATTGATGACATCATTGTGTGGGGGAACACGGCAACAGAGGTCTTTGAGAAGGGAGAGAAAATCATCCGGATTTTGCTGGAAGCCGGCTTTGCCATCAAGAAAAGCAAAGTCAAAGGACCTGCCCGAGAGATCCAGTTCCTGGGAGTGAAGTGGCAAGATGGACGGCGCCAGGTCCCCACTGAGGCCATTAGTAAGATCACTGCAATGTCAGCACCAACAAGCAAGAAGGAAACACAAGCTTTCCTAGGTGCCATAGGCTTTTGGAGAATGCATATCCCTGAGTACAGCCAGATTGTGAGCCCTCTCTACCTGGTCACCTGCAAGAAGAACGATTTCCACTGGGGCCCTGAACAGCAGCAAGCCTTTGCCCAGATCAAACAGGAGATCGCTCATGCTGTAGCCCATGGCCCAGTCAGGACAGGACCAGAGGTAAAGAATGTTCTCTACTCTGCAGCCGGGAACCATGGTCTGTCCTGGAGCCTTTGGCAGAAGGTGCCTGGTGAAACTGGAGGCCGACCCCTGGGATTCTGGAGCAGAGGTTGCAGAGGTTCTGAAGCCAATTACACCCCAAGGGAGAAGGAAATCTTGGCTGCCTATGAAGGAGTTCAAGCTGCCTCAGAGGTAATTGGCACAGAAGCACAACTTCTCCTGGCACCCTGACTGCCAGTGCTCAGGTGGATGTTCAAAGGAAAGGTTCCTTCTACCCACCACGCCACCGACGCCACATGGAGCAAGTGGATTGCCCTCATCACGCAGTGCGCCCGCATTGGTAACGCAAATCGCCCTGGGATTTTGGAGATAATTACAAACTGGCCAGAAGGTGAAGATTTTGGTCTTGCCGAGGAGGAGGAGCAGAAGCAAGTGACCCGAGCTGAAGAAGCCCCACCGTACAACCAGCTGCCAGCAGATGAAACGTGCTACGCTCTTTTCACCGACGGTTGCAGTCGCATCGTGGGAATGAATCGGAAGTGGAAAGCAGCCGTATGGAGCCCCACACGACAGGTTGCACAGGCTACCGAAGGAGAAGGTGGATCAAGCCAACTTGCTGAACTCAAAGCTGTTCAGCTGGCCTTGGACATTGCTGAGAGAGAGAAATGGCCAAAGCTCTACCTTTACACTGATTCATGGATGGTAGCCAATGCTCTGTGGGGCTGGCTGGTAAGGGGGAAAAAGGCTGACTGGCAACGTAGAGGAAAGCCAATCTGGGCTGCTGATGAGTGGAAAGACATTGCCACTCGGATAGAGAAGCTACCCGTGAAAGTCCACCATGTGGATGCCCATGTTCCCAAGAGTCGGACTAATGAAGAACACCGGCACAACGAGCGGGTAGATCAGGCTGCACAGATAGAGGTGTCAAAGATAGGCTTAGATTGGGAACACAAGGGAGAATTGTTCCTGGCTCGATGGGCCCATGATGCCTCAGGTCATCAGGGCAGAGACGCCACCTATAAGTGGGCACGAGACCGAGGGGTGGATCTAACCATGGACAGTATTTCCCAGGTTATCCATGACTGTGAGATGTGTGCTGCCATTAAGCAAGCCAAGCAGGTGAAGCCCCTCTGCTATGGTGGGCGGTGGTCGAAGTATAAGTATGGAGAGGCCTGGCAGATTGACTACATCACACTGCCTCAGACCCGCCAAGGCAAGCGCTACGTGCTGACCATGGTGGAAGCCACCACCGGGTGGTTGGAGACCTACCCTGTGCCCCATGCTACTGCTAGGAACACCATCCTGGGCCTGGAAAAACAAGTCCTTTGGAGACATGGTACCCCTGAGAGAATTGAGTCAGACAATGGGACTCATTTCAAAAATAGCCTTGTTAGCACCTGGGCTAAAGAACACGGCATTGAGTGGGTGTACCATATTCCCTACCATGCACCAGCGGCTGGGAAAGTCGAACGGTGCAATGGCCTGCTTAAAACCACCTTAAAAGCACTTGGTGGGGGGACTTTTAAGAACTGGGAGATTAATTTACCAAAGGCCACATGGTTAGTGAATACCCGAGGTTCCACTAATCGAGCAGGTGCTGCCCAATCTGAGCCTTTGGGAACACCAGATGGAGATAAGGTCCCAGTGGTACACCTTAGAGGCATGTTAGGGAAAACTGTTTGGGTGAACTCTGCCTCCAGCAAAGACAATCCTGTTCGTGGGGTGGTTTTCGCTCAAGGACCAGATTGCACTTGGTGAGTGATGCAAAAGGATGGAGAGACCTGATGCATCCCCCAAGGAGACCTTGTTCTAGGGTGAACTATCTATGATACTGTGCCTGTAACTGCTTGTATGTATATGATTTAAAGGTTTTAATTTGCTGTAGCATGTTGGCATGGGAAAAAAATTCGGGGTGGATAATGTTGGGGGTTGGGGTTTTGCTCCTTTAATGTATGAGTTTGGAGAATTTTTCCCCATTGTAATGCTAACAAAACCTGCTGGCTGTGCCCAGGGTTTTGTGATGGCCCAGGACAGGCGGGTAGGTGGGACCGGAGCTACCCGGAGGGGGATGCGGACTTCTGGGCGGGGCTACTCAGAAGAGCACGAGGCTTCTGGAGGGGCCCCGGCGGTTTCCGGCGAGAGAGCGGGGAGGAGGGACATCTCCGGTCTGCTCGGCACGTGTGCGAGGAGGCAGGAGACCCAGAGCCGGCTGCAATCAGCTGCCCAGCATCTGCCCTGCTACCTCGGAGGTACTGCTGAACACCAAAAAGTGTATAAAAGCAAGTGAGGATGTTATAAAGCTTCCAATTATGAAAAGGTACCTGTAAATACCCATTTAAATGTTCTGTGAGCAAGTCTAAGGAACTTAATAATCCATCAGTATTAACCTTACTGATTTCTGCACATCTGTCAAGTAAGTTGTGCTTCTAAGTTTTTGCTACAATAGCTCTAGGCAACAACCTGAACAAATGGAGGTAGGAAAATGGGTAAAGGTGGTATTTTATTTAAAAAACAGGCCTGCATATTAGAAATACTTCGAATTTAGTCAGCAAAGACAGCTGTTTTTTGTTTTTAGTCAAGCATATGTGCTGTTTTCCTGAATCTAGCTCTAGAAGCCCATTTGTAAACAGATGCCTGGATGATTTAGCAGATTATATAAATCAAAATACATCCCTGGTATACTTACCAGGTTAAATCTATACAGTGTACCAACCCAGTGATCCAAAACATAACTAGTTTATCTGCTACACTTTAAAACCTTTTTTCCTTTATTTGATATCCTCAACTGTACTAGATGAACACTGGCATGAACTTAAGGCAGTTTATAGGACATTTAATCCTATAAACCTTATGTGTTTGTGCAGTCTTCTCCCTTATTTTTAAACAGCTGAACTCTGCCTGCAAAGGCACAGGCTGTCTCTGCCGGCGAGAAAATCACCTATATAACAACAGAAACAACAACAAAAACAACAAAACAAAACAACAACGATTAATAATATTAAT
>JAREIS010001992.1:0-14506 GCA_030060385.1 Muscicapa striata striata | reverse complement strand
GTCTGCCAGCAGACTAGATAATTTACAACCCACCTCTTCAAGGTCCGTCAGATAAGAGAAGCAAAAGCTTATCTAAACAAAGTAGGGACACTAGGGCAAAGCACTGTCTCACTGCCAGACACTAGACAGTGAACAAAAGGTCACTTATTTTATTACAACAGACCTGCTCCTTATGATGTCACAGGCACCAGAGATTTCACAGCCGTGCCCCGTGTGAGGTCACAGGCACCAGAGCACGTCACAACCCTGACCCTTGTGATGTCACAGACACCAGGGCACATCCGAGCCCTGGTCCTTGTGACGTCACAGGTACCAGAGCACATCACAGCCCTGCTCCTTGTGATGTCACAGGTACCAGAGCACATCACATCCCCGCTCCTCGTGATGTCACAGGCACCAGAGCACATCACAGCCCTGCTCCTTGTGATGTCACAGGCACCAGAGCACATCACAGCCCCGCTCCTTGTGATGTCACAAGCACCAGGGGACGTCACAGCCCTTACCCTTGTGATGTCACAGGTATCAGAGCACATAACAGCCCTGCTCCTTGGGATGTCACAGGCACCAGAGCACATCACAGCCCCGCTCCTTGTGACGTCACAGGCACTCGCGACCATCACAGCCCTGCCCCTTGTGATGTCAAAGGTAGCAGAGCACATCACAGTCCTGATCATTGTGATGTCACAGGCAGCAGAGCACATCACAGCCTTGTACCTTGTGATGTCACAGGCACCAGAGCACGTAACAGCCCCACTCCTTATGATGTCACAGGCACCAGAGCACATCACAGCCTTGTACCTTGTGATGTCACAGGCACCAGAGCACATCACAGCCCCGGTCCTTGTTACGTCACAGGTACCAGAGCATATCACAGCCCTGCTCCTTGTGATGTCACAGGCACCAGCGCACATCAGAGCCCTGACCCTTGTGATGTCACAATTACCAGAGCACATCACAGCCCTGCTCCTTGTGATGTCACAGGTATCAAAGCACATTACAGCCCCGCTCCTTGTGATGTCACAGGCACCAGAGCACATCACAACCCTTACCCTTGTGATGTCACAGGCACCAGAGCACAACACAGCCGTGACCCTTCTGATGTCACAGGCACCAGAACACATCACAGCCATGCTCGTTGTGATGTCACAGGCACCAGAGCACATCACAGCCCCGCTCCTTGTGATGTAACAGGCACCAGAGCACATCAGAGCCCTGCTCCTTGTGACGTCACAGACACCAGAGCACATCACAGCCCTGCTCCTTGTGATGTCACAGGAACCAGAGCACATCACAGCCCTGATCCTTGTGATGTCACAGGCACCAGAGCACGTCACAGCCCCGCTCCCTGTGATGTCACAGTTCCCTAAACGCATCACAGACCTGCTCCTTATGATGTCACAGGCCCCAGAGATTTCACAGCCGTGCCCCGTGTGAGGTCACAGGCACTAGAGCACATCACAACCCTGACCCTTGCGATGCCAGAGACACCAGGGCACATCACAGCCCTGCTCCTTGTGATGTCACAGGTACCAGAGCACATCACATCCCCGCTCCTCGTGATGTCACAGGCACCAGAGCACATCACAGCCCCGCTCTTTGTGATGTCACAGGCACCAGAGCACATCACAGCCCCACTCTTTGTGATGTCACAGGCACCAGAGCACATCACAGCCCCGCTCCTTGTGATGTCACAAGCACCAGGGGACGTCACAGCCCTTACCCTTGTGATGTCACAGGCACCAAATCACATCACAGCCCTGCCCCTTGTGATGTCACAGGCACCAGAGCACATCACAGCCCCGCTCCTTGTGACGTCACAGGCACTCGAGACCATCACAGCCCTGCCCCTTGTGATGTCAAAGGTAGCAGAACACATCACAGCCCTGATCATTGTGATGTCACAGGCAGCAGAGGACATCACAGCCTTGTACCTTGTGATGTCACAGGCACCAGAGCACATAACAGCCCCACTCCTTATGATGTCACAGGCACCAGAGCACATCACAGCCTTGTACCATGTGATGTCACAGGCACCAGAGCACGTCACAGCCCCGATCCTTGTGATGTCACATGCATAAGAGCACATCACAGCCCCGTTCCTTGTGATGTCACAGGTACCAGAGAACATCACAGCCCTGCCCCTTGTGATGTCACAGGCACGTGAGCACATCACAGCCCCGCTCCTTGTGACGTCACAGGCATCAGAGCACATCAGAGCCCTGCCCCTTGTGATGTCACAGGCACCAGAGCACATCACAGACCTGGCCCTTGTGATTTCACAGGCACCAGAGCACATCACAGCCCTGCTCCTTGTGATGTCACAGGCACCAGAGCACATCACAGCCCTGCTCCTTGTGATGTCACAGGTTTTATATCACATCACATCCCAGCTCCTTGTGATGTCACAGGCACCAGAGCTCATCACTACCCCGCTCCTTGTGATGTAACAGGCACCAGAGCACGTCACAGCCCTGCTCCTTATGAGGTCACAATCACCAGAGCACATCACAGCCCTGACCCGTGTGATGTCACAGGTACCAGAGCCCATCACTGCCCTACTCCTTGTGATGTCACAGACACCAGAGCACATCAGAGCCTCGCTCCTTGTGATGTTATACAGTTACCAGAGCACATCACAGCTCTGAGCCTTGTGATGTCACAGGAACCAGAGCACATCACAGCCTTGAACCTTGTGATGTCACAGGCACCAGAGCACGTCACAGCCCTGACCACTGTGATGTCACAGGCACGAGAACACGTCACAGTCCTGCTCCTTGTGATGTCACAGGCGCCAGAGCACGTCACAGCCCCGCTCCTTGGTATGTCACAGGCACCAGAACACATCACAGCCCTTAGCCTTGTGATGTCACAGGTACCAGAGCATATCACAGCCCATGCACTTGTGATGTCACAGGCACCAGAGCACATCAGAGCCATGCTCCTTGTGATTTCACAGGCACCAGATCACATCACAGCCCTGCCACTTGTGATGTCACAGGCACCAGAGCACATCACAGCCCTGCTCCTTGTGATGTCACAGGCACCAGAGCACATCACAGCCCTGCCCCTTGTGATGTCACAGGCACCAGAGCGCATCACAGCCTGACCCTTGTGATGTCACAGGTGCCAGAGTGTTGCCCGATATCCCACACAAAACACAATCTAACAGATTTAGTTTATGCGGTTCTTTATTCAATGGGCCCGGAGACCTGCGGACTAGCGTCTAATGTCAGATCTCACCAGTTTCCATTTTTACCAGGTTTTTATACCCTCTTACAAATTTGTCTATGTGCAAAAGCACACACACTTCAAGACAATACAGATACATAAATCTTGTAGATATTATTCCTAAAAGTCATAATTTCTACATGCTTGTCTACTCCAAACTGTAGGCTACCTCCCTATATCCCCCTTACTTGTCTCCCCACCACCAGAACCCTTTATCATTGATTATACATTAACCTTTATCGTTTATTATTTCGTCATGTTCTGTATGCTCTACTAGATCCTTTAATTATTTTGTAGTTCTCAGTACATTCCCAGGCCTGTTTTCCCAGGGCCTACTTGTGAACTGCTGCCTTCTAAGCCTTAGCATAACTTCTACTACTTATAATTCTGATATATTTTATAGTAATTTTACAGATTCGGTATCAACTCCCCCCTTTTGAGCATTCTTCAGATCTTCTGCAAGGATGCTCAACTCAGTTCATTAGGTGATGGTTTCTAGGTAGGTTGGTGGACTTTCTCGAGAAGCTGATGAGATTACTTCTTTCCGTGTCAGGGCTCTCATCACTCGTCGGGTGTGAGTTCCTTCTCGAGCAATCATTCCTAAAAGACATCTATACCCAATTATACACATCACAATAACGATTACAATCATGATAACATACTGTATTATTGATGATATCCAACCAGAGACCTGGATTCCTAGGGAGCTAAATAGTGCTCCTACCCAATTATGTTCAGCTTCTTCCTGCACTTCATGCACTTTTGTTTCAATTTGTTCCAATTGACTTATGTCCTTTTCTACTTCTTCAGTGACATTTGGGATATGTACACAACAGTGGTCAACTTTGCTTTGCAGGTATCCACACACCCCATGTTCCTTTAACAATAACATATCTAACGCCATCCTGTTCTGTACCGTCATTCTAGTAGTTGCTTGTAACTGTAAGTTCAGATCCCTAAATCTTTTCTTTGTAACTGCGGCTAACCTCTCGGTTTGTCCTAATAATTTGTACAGCATCTCCCGGTTTCTATATGTAGAAATTGGTGCAAACAGGGATTCTAGTACCCATCCAAATTTAACTCCCGATGAGGGCTCATGCCATTCATCTTCATCTCCCAGTCCTAGTTCTTCTGCCACCTCATTTGTTTCTCTCCTTGTTCGTGACTGCATCTCTCTTTGTGTTAATTTAGACTGTTTCCAGAAAGGGCAAAGTGTAGGGACCCCTAAAGTGATCTGCGTGACTGGGCCGTTAATGGGCATATGGGTGGTCCATTGTCCGTGCCCCATTAACCACACTGAATGCCCTGGACTCCTGACAGTAGTCGCCTGACAATCTTTCCAAACCCCCTTTATTTCACCCGTTATTGTATGATTATATCGTTGACATTCACAACCCCATTTTAGTAGTATCCGGACTGGCACTAAACCAATTTGGGATTCGGGGGTATCACATGTGATGATTTTGCTACAATTCCAGCTAGGTGTGGGGTCAGTCGATCCTGCCTTACTATTTCTGTCCCTAACATTCCTGGGTGGTTTTGCTCTCTTTGCCCTGACCATTCGACACCAATGTACTGGTCCTATGTAACTGTAAGATTCTAACAAGCTGGGACCCCAAATCGTTTTCCAATGTTCCCATTCTTTCTCCCTTCTTGACATACTATCTCGTAAGAATATTCTGTGACTGGTTTTTGTCTCTTTTTCTTTATGTCATAAGAACACCATCCTACGTCCTGAATTGTCCAATTTTTGAATAAACTGCATTTGGTAATTTTAGGCACTCACTCTTTCCCCGGCGATGACCATTGCCTTCGAACTGTATAGGTCTCACTCTATCATCTTAGTATGATTCCGCATCACTTTATTACATCTTTTTGTCCCATTTATGGTTACTGGAGGCATTTCTCCAACGGGAATGATGCCCCATGGTATTGGATCCCCGCCGCTTTAGGTAAAGGTAAACATGCAGTGATGGATGTCGATTTTGTACTTGCCCAAAATCTCTAACTAATCCCACTATTAAATTTTCTTGTCCCGATTCTTGTTGTGTTTTTCCAACCTCTGTCGCCTGTGGTGTCCTCCTATTCTCTTTTAGAACATCTACATTTAGGTACCCATAGTCAAAACTTTCTAATTTGCACTGCATATGAACTGACCGCTCTGATTAACTTCTATATGGGGTATCATCAGTGTGGTATTACCTTTCTGCTGTTCCATATCCCAGAATGTCACGATCCTTCGTGAATACCTGGTCCGTAGTAATTAGTCTCCAGAACGCTTTTACTTCCTCGAATCCAACTCTCTGGTCGTTAGAAAATAAACAAGTCAAATTTACTCCTGCTCCTTCAGGTACAACTAGATTTGGTTCAGGCACAGTGATTTTGACAAAAGCTTCCCCCACCCACACAAAGCATGTTTGCATTATTAGTACCAACAAAGTCAAGGTTTTGCCTTGAACACCATTTTTGTTGCTGATAAGGGCTGGACCTCCCATTTCGATGGGACCTTCTTGATCCGGGTGTAGTGAATCCAGTTTTCGATCCCTTGGACCTTCATTGCTGTGTAGGTTGTCATGATCACCTGGTGAGGACCGCCCCATACTTCTTTCAAGGGTTCCGTATTCCAGTTCTTCACATATACTTGATCTCCTGGCTGGATGTCATGGACAGGATTTTCCAAGGGCAGAGGCCGGTTCCACTGCAATGCTCCTCGCAGCGCTGTAAGGACTTTATTTAAAGACAAAACGTAATTCAACAATACTTGATCTCCTACTAAGTGAGGGTCCCCTTTGTAGGTTGCAGCATGATATGGTTTGCCATACAAAATTTCATATGGACTTACTCCTATCTTTTCTCTAGGTTTAATCCTGATTCTTAGCAAGGCTAGAGGTAGTGCCTGAGGCCACTGTATCTTTGCTTCCTGACAAATTTTCTTAATCTGCCCTTTTAATGTCTGATTCATCCGTTCTACTTGGCCGCTAGATTGTGGTCTCCAGGGCGTATGGAGATCCCAAGCTATCCCTAACACTCTGGCTACTTCTTGGACTACTCCAGCTACAAAGTGAGGCCCCCTATCTGAGGACATTCCTAATGGGATCCCGAATCTAGGGATAATTTCTCATAATAAGGTTTTAATTACTTCCTTTGCTTGGTTAGTCCTGCATGGGAAAGCTTCCGCCACCCTGAAAAGTACACATACACCAGTAAATAACGGTACCCTTGTGCTCTTGGTAGCTCTGAGAAATCTATTTGCCAATAGTCTCCTGGTTGCGGCCCTACTTGTAACTTTCCTAGTTGTATTTGCCTTCGTGTCACTGGGTTATTTTTAATACAGACTGGACACGTGGCGTTAATCCATTTTGCCATTGTTAACATCTGGTTGGAAATCACCTCATGTTTTAAAAATTGTACTAATGCGTCTGCTCCCCAATGGCACTTGTTATGTTCGATTTCTAAAACTGTTTTCATTACTTTTGTTGGTAGTACAACCTGACCTATAGCTGTGACATACCATCCTTTTTCATTCTTCTGAGCCTGGAGAAATTGAGCGAGTTTCTCATCTTCATGTGTATACCATGGTCTCTGCTCAAGAAAAGAAGTGACAGGATTAAATCGCGCTGGTAATAAAGCTAATTGTGTCCATACCTCGGCAACCTGTCTGGCAACTCTGTCAGCCAACTGGTTTCCTTGGAGACGCTTTTTCCTTCTTCATTTCGGTGTCCTCTACATGCATCACTGCTACTGCCTGAGGTTTATGCACTGCTTCCAAAAGTGCTAATATTTGTTCTTTGTGCTTAATTTCTGATCCTTGAGAATTTAACAGTCCTCTTTCTTTCCACAGAGCTCCATGTACATGTATTACTCCAAAGGCATATTTGAATCAGTCCAAATGTTTACTCTTTTCCCTTGACTCAATTCTAAGGCTCTTACCAGAGCTTGTATCTCGGCTTTCTGGGCTGAAGTTCCCGGGTTAAAGCTCGAGCTTCTATTATTTGTGTCAAAGTCACTACTGCGTACTCGCATACCTGGTTCCGTCTCCACAAAGCTGGATCCATCTGTAAACAGTTCCCATTCGGGATTTTCCAAAGGCTCATCTCTCAGGTCTTTCCGGCTGGCATACACCTGTTCAATGATTTCCACGCAGTCGCGGTGTCAATTCGCCTCCTTCTTCCTGGCTGCTGCTCCTAAGAAATTCTGCTGGATTAAGATGATTGGTTATTTTTAGTTCAATGTCATCCTGTTCTCGGAGAAGTGCCTGGTATTGTAACATGCAACTTGACGAGAGCCAATGCCCTTTTTTGCTCCAAAACTGCAAATGACCATGTGGGGAACAAATACTTCCATCCTTTTCCCCAAAGTCAATTTTCTGGCTTCTCGAATTAGGAGCACTGTTGCTGCCACAGCTCTAAGACAACCGAAGCCATCCGGCGCTTACAGAGTCTAGCTGCTTTGAGAAGTACTCTACCGGGCGTTTCCATGAGCCCTATTTTTGGGTGAGAACCCCTATTGCCAGTCTCTGTCTCTCATTTACGATAGTTGAAAAGGTTTTGTAAGATCTGGCAACCCTAGTGCTGGGGCTTCCTTTAAGGCTTGTTTCAAACTCTGAATGCCTTTTCTTGTGTTTGACCCCACTGGAACACAGGGGCTTTTAGCTGCTTCATACAGGGGTTTTGCTTTTAGTCCAAATTCCGGATCCACAAGCGGCACCACCCTACCATACCTAGAAAGGATCTTAACTCCCTGCGGATTTCGTGGGTGTAGGTATGGTACAAATTGCTTGTATTCGATTGACCCCTAACTTCCGCACCCCTTGTGAAATTTCGCAGCCTAGGTAAATCACTTGGGCTCTTACCAGCTGAGCTTTTTCCTTTGATACTGGTATCCAGCTTGTCCCAACATATTGAGTAATTCAATAGTGAGTCTGAGGAAAACATCCTTTTCTGTGGAGGCTATAAAGATGTCATCAACATATTGTAGGAGAACATATAAGAAAGGTGATTCTTTACCTGAGTTGTCTTCCATTCTTCTAACTCGAGCCAATTGATTTCTAAAAATAGTTGGTGAGTTTTTAAATCCTTGTGGTAGACGCCCAGGTGAGCTGGGCGTCCCGTGTCTGGGTTCTCCCACTCAAAGGCAAAGTATTTCCTACTTTCAAGTGCCAAGGGGATACAGAAAATGCATCTTTCAAATCAATCACTGTGAACCACTTAAACCTTTCCGACACAGCTGTCAACAATGTATACGGATTAGCTACTACTGGGTGTATGTCTTTAGTGATATTATTAATTGCTCTAAATCCTGAACTAATCTATACTTACCATTTGACTTTCTGACTGGGAATATCAGAGTATTGAATTCTGACTCACATTCCTGTAAAATTTCTGAGCTAAGAAATTGTTCAATCATGGGTGCTATTCCTATTCGTGCTTCCAATTTCAAAGGATATTGTCTTACCCCTTACCGGGAAACTCCTTCCTTTAGTTCTATTACAACCGGTTGTGCCGCTTTTGATTTTCCAGGTACTCCTGTTTCCTATACCCATGGTACTACAGCTTGTTCTATTTCTTGTGGTATTTCTGCTGCTTCTACTTCTTTCACTACAAACAACTTAGCAATGTTCTCCTCAGGAAATTCCAATCTTACTCTACCTTTTTCAAATATTATCTTTGCTTCTAACATTGACAGATCCCTCCCGAATAGTGATTCTGGGCTATTTGGCATATATAAATATTGATGGTCAAATTCTTTCCCCAAATTTTATATCTAATGGCCGCAAAACGCTCGCTCTCAACTTGTCCCGAAACCCCCACTACTTGGATAGTAGAATCACTCAAAGGTCCTAGCTTAGTGTTAACAGCTGAATATGATGCCCTGTGTCTACTCTAAATTCTAACGGTTCCCATCAACCTCCATTACTACTTTCAGATCCTTATCTAGTCAGGATGAATTTTGATAATTCCCATCATAAAGGCTTGGACAACACTTTGTGGATTTCCCGAGAAGGCACCTGTATTATCGTCATTCCCTGATTTCCATTCCCACCAGCTATAATTCCCCCCAAACCCATTCCTTGGTTGAGAGGACACTCATTTTTCCAATGCCCTCTATTTTTACACAAAGCACATTGATCTATCCCTAGCTGCATTCTTCCTTCCCATATTCAATTGACCCATAAGTCCTCCCGCACCCATTGGCATTTCCCTCTTCCTATTCCTCTTCCTCCTTGTCCACGTCCTCGGCTCCTCCTCTCATATTATTCCCAGCCGCCGCTGTAACACTGCTAACATGGTTGCCTGTTGTTTCCTGGCCGTTTCTTTTCCCTATTATTATACACTTTCCAAGAAACTTCCAATAGTTTGTCTAAATTCTGAGTATCTTCTCCTCCAATTTCTGTAGTTTCTTTCTAATATCTTCCTGGGACTGCCCCATAAAAATTAATGCTAGCTGTAATTTTCCCGATTCCCCTTCAACTTCTAAATTAGTGTATCTACGAGCTGTCTCCTTAAGCCGCTCTAAAAAGGTTGACGGAGACTCATTTTTCTCCTGCCTGACCTAATACAACTTAGACCAATTCAGAGTTTTTGGTATTCCATTCGGATTCCTTCCGTTAATAACTCCTGATAAGCTTTAAGTCTCCGAGACCCATCTGTCGAGTTGGGATTCCATCCGGATCTTCCCTAGGTACTAAATCATTTACTGTACCATCCACAAGCCGCAATCTAATAATTTCCTGTGCTTTCTCTGTCATAGCTTTAAACACCATTTCCTTTTCAGTAGAATCCATTATTGTGTCTAACAAAACTTGTAAATCATTCCAGTCTGGATTCTGAGTCTTAATTACCATCTTTACCACCCACGCAGTCCGCTCAGGATCCTCCCTATACACCCCGCTGATTGTTTCCAAATTAGCAAATCATTCGGGAAAAGGGAACTTTCACTATGACTCGTTTCTCCATGTGGCCCGACTGCTTCACGAGCGGGACCATTAAATGAGCACCTTCTTCCTTTTTTTTTTCCTTCCTACCTCCCACCGCCTCCCGAGTTCTTTCACATAAGGGGGTTCATGGTAGATCTGCGGTTTCTATTTTTGCTTCCCAATCCTCCCTTTCTACCTCCTGCACACTTTCTCCAAAGTCACGTTACTCCATCGGAGGGGCACTAGGGGCTACCAACACAGAAACATCCTCTTCAGGTTCCGAAAACCTAACCGAGCATTCCTTCTCTTTCTGCCATCCCTTACATCCTTCACAATTCACCTTTAATGTTTTCAAAACCATGATCCCACACTCCTTTTGCCACTCCGGTTTATCTTTCAAATAATAAAAGATGTCTAAGTACGGTATTTCATCCCATTTTTCATTACTTTGCAGGAAATGCAACAAAGGTGTAATGATGTCAGGATTCAGTGTACCATTCCTAGGCCATTGCATACCATCGGGTTCATATAAAGGCCACACATTATTGCAAAAGTCAATCAATTTCTTTTTACTTAGTTCTTGACTAATATTCCCTTCATTCCAATGCTGTAATAAGCAACCCAAAAGTGAGTCATCAGGCACTTCCATTCCAGAACACGCTAAAGCTTTAAATGTTTTAAAGGCATCATTACACACGTACACACACACAAACCAACAAATACCACTGAAACCTTGCCTTTCCCGTCGCCGCGGGTGGCAAGTGCTGAACCTGTGTAATCGCTGTTACGTCTGACGGTCAGCGCCTAGGCTTTTTCCACAACCTTTAAGGACATCCGTTAGCCTCCGTGCAGGACCGCAGTCCTGTCTTAATCGGCAGGCTACCCAAATAAAAAGAATAAAGCACCTTCGGGCTTACCTCCTGGTCGTCCATCAGGTGCGGGGTTGGGCACGGGTAGATGTTCTCCCCAGAAATCACCTGGTGCCGGCGTGGAGTGGATCAGCACGCGAACCGCCCCAGCCACCTCCAGAGTCCCATCTGGGTCGCCAACAAACTGTTGCCCGATACCCCAAACAAAACACAAACTAACAAAGCTAGTTTATGCGGTGCTTTATTCAAAGGGCCCGGAGACCTGCGGACTAGCGTCCCAAAGTCAGATCTCACCAGTTTCCATTTTTACCAGGTTTTTATAAACTCTTACAAAGTTGACTACGCGCAAAAACACACACAGTTCAAGACAATACAGATACATAAATCTTGTAGATATTATTCCTAAGAGTCATAAAATCTACATGCTTGTCTACTCCAAACTGTAGGCTACCCCCCTAAATCCCCCTTACTTGTCTTCCCACCACCAGAACCCTTTATCATTGATTATACATTAACCTTTATCGTTTATTATTTCATCATGTTCTGTATGCTCTACTAGATCCTTTAATAATTTTGTAGTTCTCAGTACATTCCCAGGCCTGTTTTCCAAGGGCCTACTTGTGAACGGCTGCCTTCTAAGCCTTAGCATAACTACTACTACTTATAATTCTAATATAATTTATAGTAATTTTACAGACTCGGTATCAAGAGCACATCACAGCCCTGCCACTTGTGATGTCACAGGCACCAGAGCACATCACAGCCCTGCTCCTTGTGATGTCACAGGAACCAGAGCACATCACAGCCCTGACCCTTGTGATGTCACAGGCACCACAGCACATCACATCCCTGACCCATGTGATGTCACAGGCACCAGAGCAAATCACAGCCCTTATCCTTGTGATGTCACAGGTGTTACAGCACATCACAGCCCTGCTCCTTGTGATGTCACAGGCACCAGAGCATCACAGGCACCAGATCACATCACAGCCCTGCTGCTTGTGATGTCACAGGCACCAGAGCACATCACAGCCCTGACCCTTGTGATGTCACAGGCAACAGAACACATCACAGCCCCGCTCCTTGTGATGTCACAGGCACCAGAGCACATCACAGCCCTGACCATTGTGATGTCACAGGCACCAGAGCACATCACAGCCCGACTCCTGGTGATGTCACAGGCACCAGAGCACATCACAGCCCTGACCCTTGTGATGTCACAGGCACCAGAGCACATCACAGCCCTGCTCCTTGTCATGTCACAGGCACCAGAGCACATCACAGCCCTGCTCCTTGTGATGTCACAGGCGCCAGAGCACATCACAGCCCGGCCCCTTGTGATGTCACAGGCACCAGAGCACATCGCAACCCTGACCATTGTTATGTCATAGGCAGAAGAGCACATCACAACCCTGACCCTCAGTGGTGTCAACAGGCTCCACAGCCTGGCCCCCTTGTCATGTCATGCCCTTAGCACCTTGGATGTCACAGATGTTACAGGACATAACAGCCCTGCCCCTTGTGATGTCACAGGCACCAGAGCACATCACAGGCCTGCTCCTTGTGATGTCACAGGCACCAGAGCACATCACAACCTTGACCCTTGTGATGTCACAGGCACCCGAGCACGTCACACAGCACCTGACCTCCTTGTGATGTCACAGGCAACAGAGCACATCACAGCCCTGCTCCTTTGTGATGTCACAGGCACCAGAGCACATCACAGTCCTGACCCTTGTGATGTCACAGGCACCAGAGCAAATCACAGCCCTGACCCTTGGGATGCCACAGGCACCAGAGAACGTCACAACCCTGCCCCTTGTTATGTCACTGGTACCAGAAGTCATCACAGCCCCACTCCTTGTGATTTCACCGGCACCAGAGCAAATCACAGCCCTGACCTTTTTGATGTCACAAGCAACAGAGCACATCACAGCCCCGCTCCTTGTGATGTCACTGGCACCAGAGCACATCACATCCCTGCCCCTGTTATGTCACACGCCAAGAGAACATCACAGCCCTGCCCTGTGATGTCACAGGCACCAGAGCACATCACAGACCCACTCCTTGATCTCACAGGCACCAGAGCACATCACAGCCCTGCCCTCTGTGGATGTCACAGGCACCAGAGCACATCACAGCCCTGCTCCTTGTGATGTCACAGGCACCAGAGCACATCACAACCTTGACCCTTTTGATGTCACAGGCACCCGAGCACGTCATAGCCCCGCTCCTTGTGATGTCACAGGCACCAGAGAAAATCACAACCCTGCTCCTTGTGATGTCACTGGCACCAGAGCACATCAGAGCCCTGATTGTTGTGATGTCACAGGCACCAGAGCACATCACAGCCCTGCTCCTTGTGATGTCACAGGCACCAGAGCACATCACAACCCTGCTCCTTGTGATGTCACAGGCACCAGAGCACATCACAGCCCTGCCACTTGTGATGTCACAGGCACCAGAGCACATCACAGCCCTGCTCCTTGTGATGTCACAGGCACCAGAGCACATCACAGCCCTGATCGTTGTGATGTCACAGGCACCAGAGCACATCACAGCCCTGCTCCTTGTGATGTCACAGGCACCAGAGCACATCACAGCCCTGCCCCTTGTGATGTCACAGGCACCAGAGCACATCACAGCCCTGTTTATTGTGATGTGACAGACTCCAGAGCACATCTCAGCCCTGTTTATTGTGATGTCACAGGCACCAGAGCACATCTCAGCCCTGACAACTCTGATGTCACAGGCACCAGAGCACATCACAGCCCTGCTCCTTGTGATGTCACAGGCACCAGAGCACATCACAGCCCTGCCCCTTGAAATGTCACGGGCAGCAGAGCATGCTGCAGCCTCCTGATCCTTCTGATGTCACAGGTTTTAGATCACATCACAGCTGTCCTGGTTTTAGGATAGGGTTCGGCCAATAAACCGCAGAAATTTCCCTTTGAAATAGAGAAATCAATTTCACCCCCCTCCGTGTGTTATAATTGTTTCAAATCAAGGACTCAAGGCAGAGATAAGGATGTAAAAGTAACAGCTTTTACTACTCTAACTCACAGAGCACAAGCAGAAAACAACAACAACTATTAAAAATTACCGGCAAAAAGAACAGAAGAAAATAACCTTGTTCTAGTCCTTCTTTAGATCGCGGACACACCCGGGTCTGTGTCCATTCCCGGGATGTAACATTGCCGCAGGCAGGCGTGGAGCGAGGAGGTGGAGGGGACAGTTTACGGCCTGGGCTCAGGTGGAGCAGCTCCTCACTCACTGTAGTGTCCGAGATCAGCAGAGCCCCAAAAGGCAAGAGGGCGTTGGTCTGTGGTCAGCAGTGCCTCTCTCCGCCTCTCACCCGAAACAGAAGTGCCTCTCCACAAGCTCCGCACGCTCCTCTGGAGCCCTACCCGAAGCCCTCGCGGTCCTCCGAGCAGCTCCGGTCCCACCTACCCGCCCGCCAGGGCCATCACAAACCCTGGGCACAGCTGGCAGG
>JAREIS010001990.1:0-27736 GCA_030060385.1 Muscicapa striata striata | reverse complement strand
AAAAAAACCCCAAAATCCCCCGATCCTGGACCACGTGATGCCGAGGTGATGTCACGTGGCCCCGCCCCCCCCCAAACAAACGAGGCTGAGGCGGTGCCAAAGCTCAGAGGCCACTTTATAAAAAGGGGGGGCTCAGGGGGCCTCCACAGATCAACATATGTACAGGGGAGGGCATGTAGGTGTTACACCCAGGGAGTGTTACAGAGCCGGGGAGGCGGCCCCAGGGAGGGGGCGTGGGGGGAGGGCAGGCCTCACATCCCCTGTGCCCCCTCAGCAGGGTCCCAGCCCCTCCCCCCATGGACACGCCCCGAGTTTCTACAAGAAACAGCCAAAAAAGGGGGAGGGGGAAGAGCCTTTTCAAAGGGGGAGGGGCGGTGACATCACGGTGATGTCATGGTGACGTCATCGCGGGCACCGCGTGGCTGGGGGAGGGGCGGCCACGGCAGCACGGCCACAGTGGCCAAATGTCCAGCGGTGCCGATGGTGGCCCCTGAGGCCAAGAGCCACGGCAAACGGTCACCCACGGCGGCCAAAGGTCACTCACAGCGGCCAAAGGTCACCCACACTGGCCAAAGGTCACTCACAGCGGCCAAAGGTCACTCACAGCGGCCAAAGGTCACCCACAGCGGCCAAAGGTCACCCACACTGGCCAAAGGTCACCCACAGCGGCCAAAGGTCACCCACACTGGCCAAAGGTCACCCACGGCGGCCAAAGGTCACCCACAGCGGCCAAAGGTCACCCACACTGGCCAAAGGTCACCCACAGCGGCCAAAGGTCACCCACACTGGCCAAAGGTCACCACAGCGCCCAAGGTCACCCACACTGGCCAAAGGTCACCCACGGCCAAAGGTCAAAGGTCACCCACAGCGGCCAAAGGTCACCCACACTGGCCAAAGGTCACCCACAGCGGCCAAAGGTCACCCACAGCGGCCAAAGGTCACTCACAGCGGCCAAAGGTCACCCACACTGGCCAAAGGTCACCCACAGCGGCCAAAGGTCACCCACAGCTACCAAAGGTCACCCACAGCGGCCAAAGGTCACCCACAGCGGCCAAAGGTCACCCACACTGGCCAAAGGTCACCCACACTGGCCAAAGATCACCCACGGCGGCCAAAGGTCACCCACAGCGGCCAAGGTCACCCACAGCGGCCAAAGGTCACCCACACTGGCCAAAGATCACCCACGGCGGCCAAAGGTCACCCACAGCGGCCAAAGGTCACCCACACTGGCCAAAGGTCACCCACACTGGCCAAAGATCACCCACAGCGGCCAAAGGTCACCCACAGTGGCCAAAGGTCACCCACGGCAGCCTCGGTGGCCAAAGGCCAACTCCGGGCATTCCTTGTGTCAGTGCTGGTCCTCGGGTCAAACCCGGTGGCCAAACACCAACCCTGACATGTCCCTGTGCCAGCGGTGGCCGCCAAACACTGGCCATGTGCCCAAAGCCGCCCGGGCAAGCGCAGCCCTGGCTGTGGCCAGTGGCCAGCGCGTGGCTAGTTGAGCGTGGCCAGTGGCCGGTGACTCGTCGAGCGTGCCCAGTGCCCGGTGGCCGTGGCCGTGGCTAGCTGAGTGTCGCCTGTGCCGAGGCCGGCGCTGCTGAGATGCATGGCGAGTGCCGGTGCCCCCGGTGGCCCATGGCTAGGTGGCGTGCATGGCTAGCTGAGCGCTCTCGGTGCGGCACAGGCAGGGGATCTTGGTGTCCTCGATGGGGAATTTGTAGTCGTAGGTGATCTCCTCGTTGACGCCGATCGCCTGCTTCGAGTAGATGACGATCTTCTTCTGCGCCTCGATGGTGATCACCTTGGCGTAGCAGTTGGGCTGGGGAGACACGCCGGCAGCTTTTGGGGTGTCCCGGGGTTTTGGGGTGCCCCCGGGGTTTTGGGGTCCCCCTGGATTTTGGGGTGCCCGTTTGGGGGCTCACCATGCAGCAGTGGTTGATGAAGGGCGCAAGGTTTTGGCCTGTCCCCTCCCACATTTTGGGCTGTCCCCCCCCAGGTTTTGGGGTGCCCCCCGGGGTTTTGGGGTGTCCCATGGATTTTGGGGTGTCTCTGGGGTTTTGGGGTGCCTGTTTGGGGGCTCACCGTGCAGCAGTGGTTGATGAAGCGCGCCAGGTTGGCCACCAGGGACCCCGGGGGGGCCCTCACGGTGGGGAAACGTCAACTGTGGTGGCCCAAAGTCAACTGGGATGGCCAAAGGTCAACTGGTGACACTGGGGACGCTCTGGTGACACTGAGGTGACACTGAGGTGACACCAACCTGTCGGATGCTCTGCCCCACGTACTCGATGACCATTGGGGGTTTGGGGACACTCTGGGGACAGTGGTGACACTGACCTGCCGGATGCTCTGCCCCATGTACTCGATGACCATTGGGGGTTTGGGGACACTCTGGGGACACTCTGGGGACAGTGGTGACACTGACCTGCCGGATGCTCTGCCCCACGTACTCGATGACCATTGGGGGGTTTGGGGACACTCTGGGGACAATGGTGACACTGACCTGCCGGATGCTCTGCCCCATGTACTCGATGACCATTGGGGGCTTTGGGGACACTCTGGGGACAGTGGGGACAGCGGTGACACTGACCTGCCGGATGCTCTGCCCCACGTACTCGATGACCATCTCGTCGGCCGCGATCGGCTCCATGGCGAACAGGCCCCACTCGTGGATGCGGCTGCGGCCGAACCGGAGCCGCTTCTTCCGGAACTGGGGGGACACGGGGACAGCGTCACACACGGGGACAGTGTCACTGGGACAGCCCGTGGGGACACGGGGGCAGCGTCACTGGGGCTGGGACCGAGTGACCAGAGTGACTGCAAGTGGCCGCGGTGACCCCAAGTGGCCGCAGTGGCTGCAGTGACCCCGAGTGGCCGCAGTGGCCACAGTGACCCCAAGTGGCCGCAGTGGCCGCAGTGGCCGCAGTGGCTGCAGTGACCCCGAGTGGCCGCAGTAGCCGCAGTGATCCCAAGTGGCCGCAGCGACCCCGAGTGGCCGCAGTGGCCACAGTGACCCCAAGTGGCGCAGTGGCCGCAGTGGCCGCAGTGGCTGCAGTGACCCCGAGTGGCCGCAGTGGCCGCAGTGGCTGCAGTGACCCCAAGTGGCCGCAGTGACCCCGAGTGGCCGCAGTGGCTGCAGTGACCCCAAGTGGCCGCAGCGGCCGCAGTGACCCCGAGTGGCCGCAGTGACCCCGAGTGGCCGCAGTGGCCGCAGTGACCCCGAGTGGCCGCAGTGACCTGAAGTGGCCGCAGTGGCCGCAGCGACCCCGAGTGGCCGCAGTGGCCGCAGTGGCTGCAGTGACCCCGAGTGGCCGCAGTGACCCCGAGTGGCCGCAGTGGCCGCAGTGGCCGCAGACGCACCTTGAGCTGATTGAGCTTGAGCAGGTCACTGTCCGGCAGCGCGGCCGCGCCGATGGCGCTGAGCAGGCGCCGCTGCTCCGAGCGCCGCTCCGACAGCACCCGGTTGGGACCCTGGGGACAGGGGACAATGGGGACAATGGGGACACTGGGGACACTGGGGACAGGGACAGCGCCGCTCCGACAGCACCCGGTTGGGACCCTGGGGACAGGGGACAATGGGGACAATGGGGACACTGGGGACACTGGGGACAGGGACAGCGCCGCTCCGACAGCACCCGGTTGGGACCCTGGGGACAGGGGACAATGGGGACAATGGGGACACTGGGGACAGGGACAGCGCTGCTCCGACAGCACCCGGTTGGGGCCCTGGGGACAAGGGACAATGGGGACAATGGGGACACTGGGGACACTGGGGACACTGGGGACAGGGACAGCGCTGCTCCGACAGCACTCGGTTGGGACCCTGGGGACAGGGGACAATGGGGACACTGGGGACACTGGGGACACTGGGGACAGGGACAGCGCCGCTCCGACAACACCTGGTTGGGGCCCTGGGGACAGGAGACGATGGGGACACTGGGGACACTGGGGACACTGGGGACAGGGACAGCACTGCTCCAACAGCACCCGGTTGGGACCCTGGGGACAGGCGACATGGCAACACTGGGGACAGGGACAGAGCCATGGGGATGGGGACAGGGGGACAGGTGACACAGGGACGCAGACACACAGGTGACACAGGTGACGCCCAGGTGTCCCCGGGCTCACCTGCGTGTCGGGCCCGTCGGGGTCCGGCCGGGGCGGGGCAGGGCCGCAGGTACCGCGCCTTCTCGCGCCGGCTGATGGGGTACCAGCCCTCGCTGCGCGCGCTGCCCGTCCGGTGCTCCCGGCGCTCCGGCCACCGGCGCGCCGCCGCTGGCTGCCCGTGCGCGTCAGTGCCGCCGCGTCAAGGACAACGGCCACCAGCCGACCCCATCCCTCCGGTGTCCCCAACCCACCCCCCTGTCCCAAATCCCCCAGCATCCTTGATTCCCCTGATGTCCCCAGTGTCCCCCAATGTCCCCCGTGTCCCCAGGATATCGGTGTGGTGCACCCAGTGGGTGTCGTTGAGCCAGTGCCCATCCCCATGCCCCAATGTCCCCAGTCCCCCAATCCCCCAATCCCCCTGATGTCCCCCGTGTCCCCAGGATATCGGTGTGGTGCACCCAGTGGGTGTCATTCAGCCAGTGCCCATCCCCATGCCCCAATGTCCCCAATCCCCCCAGTGTCCCCCAATCCCCCCAATCCCCCCAGTGTCCCCAGTGTCCCCAGGATATCGGTGTGGTGCACCCAGTGGGTGTCGTTCAGCCAGTGCCCATCCCCATACCCCAATGTCCCCAATGTCCCCAGTCCCCCCCAATCCCCCAATCCCCCAGTGTCCCCCAATCCCCCAATCCCCCCAGTGTCCCCGGTGTCCCCAGGATATCGGTGTGGTGCACCCAGGGGGTGTCGTTCAGCCAGTGCCCATCCCCATGCCCCAATGTCCCCAATGTCCCCAGTCCCCCAATCCCCCAATCCCCCCGATGTCCCCCGTGTCCCCAGGATATCGGTGTGGTGCACCCAGTGGGTGTCGTTGAGCCAGTGCCCATCCCCATACCCCAATGTCCCCAATGTCCCCAATATCCCCCAGTGTCCCCAGTCCCCCCAGTGTCCCCCGTGTCCCCAGGATATCGGTGTGGTGCACCCAGTGGGTGTCGTTGAGCCAGTGTGCGGCCCCGTCCTGCTGCAGCAGCCTCTCGTAGGTGAGCCGCAGGAACCGCGCGTCCTCGGCGTCCAGCCCGGCGCTCCAGATGTCGTACAGGATCGTCATCTGCTCGAACTCGCTGCGCGGCGCGAACGCCACCGCCGGGGACACCGGGGACAGCGGGGGGGACAGCGGGGGGGACGCCGCCCGGCGGGGGCGCAGCCAGCGCCCGGAGCCGTCACTGCTGGAGCTCTCATCATCATCATCATCATCCTCCTCCTCCTCCTCCTCGCTGTCGCTGCTGGACGAGGAGGGCGGCGGCCGGTGCCGCTTGCGCCGGGCTGGCCGCGCCAAGGTGACCGCGGCCGTGTCCCCTCGGTGACGCCCGGCGGGGCAGCGCCGCCACCACCTCCTCGGGCGCCTCAGCACCTCGGCGTGGCCGGGCTCGGGGCCGGGCGCGGCCGTTTGGGGTCCTGGGGGCGCCATGGCGTAGTTGTGCTCCAGCAGCACCGGGCGCCGGCGTCGCCGCTGTCGCTGTCACTGTCGCTGTCACTGCTCTCACTGCCGCGGGTGAGCGCGGGGGCCGCCAGCACCGCCAGGTCCCCCCCCGGCCCGGTTTGGGGTGGCCCCCGGGCCAGCTCCAGCAGCGAGGTGGCCCCCAGGTGCTCGGCGTGGGGCGGGCGGGGCGCGCCCGCCGCGGGGAGGGGCGGGGGCCCCCCGGGTCCTCGGCCCAGCTCTTGACCAGCGAGGCGTGGTCAGCGGGGAGGTTGGACACCGGCCGGAGGGGGGGGGAGGGGCGCGGGGGGGGCGGGGGAGGGGGGAGGGGGCGGCGGGGGAGGGGGAGGGGCCGGGCTGGGCTCCTCGGGCTTGCGGCGTTTTGGGGGAGCAGCGGGATGGGGGAGGAGGGGCGGGGAGGGGGGGGAGGGGCTGTGGAGAGAGAGAAAAAAATCAGTGGGGGGGGGCACCCCAAAATTTGGGGATTTCCCCCCCCAAAATTACAAGGAAAAGGGGCGGGGTCACACCCGGAAATTTGGGGATTACCCCCCAAAATGAGGAGGAAAAAGGGGTGGCACACACATCCCAAAATTTGGGGATTCCCCCCCCAAAATTACAAAGAAAAGGGGGTCACCTGGAAATTTGGGGATTCCCACCGAAAATAAGGAGGAGAAAGGGGACACACATCCCAAAATTTGGGGGATCCCCTCAGTGGGGGGGGGAGGACAAACACCCCAAAATTTGGGGATTCCCCCCCAGAATGAGGCGGAGAAGGGGCGGGGCCTCACCTGGTTTGGGCGAGGGCGGGCGGGGGGGCGGGGGCGGCTCTTCGGCCTCGTCCTCGGAGGATGAGGAGGACGAGGACGAGGATGAGGAGGATGAGGACGATGACGAGGATGACGAGGACGAGGGGGGGCGCGAGGAAGAGCTGCTGCCGCCCCCCCCGGGCCCCCCCTCGAACGGGGAGAACTTGGAGGAGCCTTCGGCCTCGGCGCGCCCCTCCCCCTCCTCCTCCTCCTCCTCCTCCTCCTCTGTGGGGACAGCGGTGACGTCAGCGGTGACGTCAGCGGGGTCACCTCCCCCAGACACGCACCCCACCCCCCCCAAAAATCTGGTGTCCCCACAATGTCCCCAACGTCCTTAATGTCCCTCAATGTCCCCCCAACGTCCCCAATGTCCTTAATGTCCCTCAATGTCCCCCCAGTGTCCCCAATGTCCCCAGTGTCCCCCAATGTCCCCCCAATGTCCCCCAATGTCCCAATGTCCCCAATCCCCCCATGTCCCCAGTGTCCCCAATGTCCCCACTGTCCTTAATGTCCCCAATGTCCCCACTGTCCCCAAAGTCCCCAATGTCCCCAGTGTCCCCAATGTCCCCACTGTCCCCAAAGTCCCCAATGTCCCCAGTGTCCCCAATGTCCCCCAATGTCCCCAATGTTCCCATTGTTCCCAATGCCCCGCAGTGTCCCCAATGTTCCCATTGTCCCCAATGTCCCCAATATCCCCAGTGTCCCCAATGTCCCCCAATGTCCCCACTGTCCCCAATGTCACCCCAGTGTCCACAATGTCCTTAATGTCCCCAATCCCCCCAATGTCCCCAATGTCCCCCCCGCAGTGTCCCCAATATCCCCAGTGTCCCCAACGTCCCCACTGTCCCGAATGTCCCCAATCCCCCGCAGTGTCCCCAGTGTCCCCCCAGTGTCCCCCCGCTGTCCCCTCACCTCTCCGGGGGTCTCTCCTCTCCCTCCTCTCCCTCGGGGGCTCCCCGCCCTTCCCCCTCCTCCTCCTCCTCCTCCTCGCGGCTTCGGCCTCGGCCTCCTCCTCCTCCTCCTCCTGGGGGCACAGGGGGATTTTGGGGGTTTTTTGGGGTTTTTTTAGGGTTTTTTTGGGGGGTTTTTGGGGTTATTTTGGGTTTTTTGGGTTTTTTTAAGGTTTTCTTGGGGGTTTTTTTGGGTGTGTTTTTGGAGTGGTTTTGGGGTGTTTCTGGGGTTTTTGGGTATTTTTTGGGGTGTTTTTGGAGTGGTTTTGGGGTGGTTTTCGGATGTTTTTTGGGGTGTTTCAGGGGTGGTTTTTGGGATGTTTTTGGGGAATTTTGGGATGTTTCTGGGATATTTTTGGGACGTTTTTTGGGGTGTTTCAGGAGTGTTTTTGGGATGTTTTTTGGGACGTCTTTGGAATGTTTTTTGGGGTGTTTCAGGGGCGGTTTCTGGGGTGTTTCAGGGGTATTTTTGGAATGTTTTTTGGGGTGTTTCAGGGGTGTTTTTGGGATATTTTGGGGTGTTTTTGGAGTGGTTTTGGGGTGCTTTTTCGGGATGTTTTTGGGGTGTTTCTGGGATGCTTTTTGGGCTGTTTTTGGGGTATTTTGGGGATGTTTTTTCGGGTGTTTTATGAGAATCCTTGCAATGTTTTTTGGGGGTTTTTTTTGGGTGTTTCAGGGGTGTTTTTGAGCTGTTTTTGGGATGTTTTTGGAATGTTTTTTGGGGTGTTACAGGGGCGGTTTTTGGGGTGTTTCAGGGGTATTTTTGGCATGTTTTTTAGGGTGTTTCAGTGGTGTTTTTGGGATTTTTTTGGGGTGTTTTTGGGCTGTTTCAGGGGTGTTTTTGGGCTATTTTCGGGATGTTTTTTGGGCTGAGTTTGGGCTGTGTTTGGGGTGTTTTGGGGTCCCACCTTGGCCGAGGAGGACTCCTCAGACTGGGGGGTTTCAGGGGTGATTTTTGGGGTGTTTTTGGGCTGTTTTCAGGATGTTTTTTGGGGTGTTTCAGGGCTGTTTTTGGGATGTTTTTTGGGGAGTTTTGGGGTCCCACCTTGGCCGAGGAGGACTCCTCAGACTGGGGGGTTTCAGGGGTGATTTTTGGGGTGTTTTTTGGATGTTTTTTGGGGAGTTTTGGGGTCCCACCTTGGCCGAGGAGGACTCCTCGGTCGCCTCCTCCCCCTCGCTGTCCAGCCGGAAAAGCTTCCGGCGCTTCCCGGCCTCGGCGCGCGGCGGCTCCTTGTCTGGGGCCAAAAACGGCACTTTTGGGGTTTTGGGGGTTTTTGGGGGTTTTGGGGGTTTTGGGGGTTTTTGGGGGGGGGTCTCACCATCCTCATCCTCCTCGGGGGGGGTCGGGGGCCGGGGCCGTTTCTCCTCCCCCCCCTCGCCGAGCTCCGAGGGCTCTTTCCGCTTCACCTGGGGGGGAAATTGGGGAAAAAACGGGGATAAATGGGAAAAATGGGGAAAATGGGAAAAACAGAAAAAACGGTGAATAAAGAGACAAAATTGGAAAAAACACAAAAATGAGGAAAAAAATGGGATAAAATGGGGAAAAATGGGAAAACCAGAAAAAACGGTGAATAAAGAGACAAAAATGGGAAAAAACCACAAAAAATGGGGAAAAACGGGATAAAATGGGGAAAAATGGGAAAAATGGTAAAAAAGGGAAAAACACAAAAAAATGGTGAATAAAGAGACAAAAATGGGAAAAAAACACAAAAAATGGGAAAAATGGGGAAAAACACAGAATGAACATAAAAAATAGCATAAAACAGGAAAAAAACCCCAAAAAATGGGAAAATGGGGAAAAAAAAGAAAAAAAAACTACAAAAAATTGTAAAAATGGGGAAAAAACAGGGTTCCCCCCAAATCCTCCCCAGGACCCCCCAGATCCTCCCCAGGGCCCCCAAACCCCCCCAGACCCCCCAAATTTGGGGTGCCCGGAAGGAGAGCAGCCTGAGTGACCCCCAAACCCCCCCAGTGGACCCCCACACCCCCCAAATCTGCCCAGGACCCCCCAAATCTCCCCCAAATTCCACCCAGGACCTGCTAATTCCCCCCCAATGATGCCTCAAACTCCCCCTCAAACCCCCCCAAATTTGGGGTACCTTGAAGGAGGGCAGCCTGAGCCCCTCCAGACCCCCCCCAAACCCCCCAAATTTGGGGTACCTTGAAGGAGGGCAGCCTGAGCCCCCCCAAACCCCCCCAAACCCCCCCAAATTTGGGGTACCTTGAAGGAGGGCAGCCTGAGTGACCCCCAAACCCCCCCCAGACCCCCCCAAATTTGGGGTACCTTGAAGGAGGGCAGCCTGAGCCCCCCCCAAACCCCCCCCAAATTTGGGGTACCCTGAAGGAGGGCAGCCTGAACCCCCCCAAACCCCCCGAGACCCCCCAAATTTGGGGTACCTTGAAGGAGAGCAGCCTGAGACCCCCCAAACCCCCCCCCAGACCCCCCCAAATTTGGGGTACCTTGAAGGAGAGCAGCCTGAGCCCCCAGACCCCCCAAACCCCCCAAATTTGGGGTACCTTGAAGGGAGAGCAGCCTGAGACCCCCCAAACCCCCAGACCCCCAAATTTGGGGTACCTTGAGAGGAGAGCAGCCTGAGCCCCCAGACCCCCAAACCCCCAAATTTGGGGTACCTTGAAGGAGGGCAGCCTGAACCCCCCAAACCCCCAGACCCCCAAATTTGGGGCAGGACCCCAAATCTCCCCAAATTTGGCACCAGGACTGCAATTCCCCTGATGCCCTCAAACCCCCAGACCCCCAAATTTGGGGTACCTTGAAGGAGGGCAGCCTGAGCCCCCACCCCCAGAACCCCCAAATTTGGGGTACCTTGAAGGAGGGCAGCCTGAGCGCCCCCCGCAGCCCGGCCCCGCCCCCCCGGGCCCAGTCCACGAGGGAGAGGAGGGCGGGGGGCGGCTCCTCGGCCTGCCCGCCTCGGGGCCTCGTCCGGCCCGCCGGACTGGAACGGCTGGGGGACAGGGGGACAGGAGGTCACTGGGGGACAGGGGGTCACTGGGGGGTCGGGGGTCTCAGGGGGATCTGGGGATCAGGGAGTCACTGGGGGTCACTGGGGGATTTGGGGGACAGGGGGTCAGGGGGTCTGGGGGTCACTGGGGGTCTGGGGGTCATGGGGGTCTCAGGGGGTGTCAAGGGGGTCAGGGGGTCCTAGAGGGATCTGGGGGTCTGGGAAGGGTCACTGGGAGGTTTAGGGGTCTGGGGGTCACTGGGAGGATTCAGGGGGTCTGGGGGTCACTGGAGGATTGGGATTTGGGGGTCTGGGGTCATGGGGGTCAGGGGTCTCAGAGGGATTGGGGGTCACTGGGGGTTGGGGTTCTCGGATTTGGGGGTCATAGGGGGACTTGGGGGTTTCAAACAGAATTTGGGGATTCAGGGAGGATCTCAGAGGGGATTTGGGGTTTGGGGGGATTTGGGGGGGTTTGGGGGGGTTTCAGAGAGGATTTGAGGAATTTGGGGGACACCTCAGGCAGCATTTTGGGGACTGTCTCAGGATTTTGGGGTATCTCATCTCACATGGGCAGGATTTTTGGGGTTCTCACTGGATTTTGGGGTCTCACGGTATTTGGGGTGTCTCACACGATTTGGGATTTTGGGGTTATCTCAAGATTTTGGGGTGTATCTCACAGGATTTTGGGGTGCTCAGGTTTTGGGGTGTGCTCCCCCACAGATTTCCCCCAAACCCCCAGACCCCCAAATTTGGGGTACCTTGAAGGAGGGCAGCCTGAGCCCCCAAACCCCCAGACCCCCAAATTTGGGGTACCTTGAAGAGGGCAGCCTGAGCCCCCAAACCCCCAGACCCCCAAATTTGGGGTACCTTGAAGGAGGCAGCCTGAACCCCCTCCCAAACCCCCCAAACCCCCAGACCCCCAAATTTGGGGTACCTTGAAGGAGGGCAGCCTGAACCCCCAGACCCCCAAACCCCCAAATTTGGGGTACCTTGAAGGAGGGCAGCCTGAGCCCCCAAACCCCCAGACCCCCAGACCCCCAAATTTGGGGTGCCCTGAAGGAGGGCAGCCTGAGCCCCCAAACCCCCTCAAACCCCCAAATTTGGGGTACCTTGAAGGAGGAGCAGCCTGAGCCCCCAAACCCCCAAACCCCCCAGACCCCCAAATTTGGGGTACCTTGAAGGAGGGCAGCCTGAGCCCCCAAACCCCCAGACCCCCAAATTTGGGGTACCTTGAAGGAGGGCAGCCTGAGCCCCCAAAACCCCCAGACCCCCAAATTTGGGGTACCTTGAAGGAGGGCAGCCTGAGTGACCCCAAATCCCCCAGTTGCCCCCCACACCCCCCAAATCTGCCCAGGACCCCCAAATCTCCCCCAAATTCCACCCAGGACCTGCTAATTCCCCCCAATGATGCCTCAAACCCCCAGACCCCCCCAAATTTGGGGTACCTTGAAGGAGGGCAGCCTGAGCCCCCCCCACACCCCCCCAGACCCCCCCAAATTTGGGGTACCTTGAAGGAGGGCAGCCTGAGCGCCCCCCGCAGCCCGGCCCCGCCCCCCCGGGCCCAGTCCACGAGGGAGAGGAGGGCGGGGGGCGGCTCCTTCGGCCTCGCCCGCTCGGGGGCCTCGTCCCGGCCCCGCCCGGACTGGAACGGCTGGGGGGGGACAGGGGGGACAGGAGGGTCACTGGGGGGGACAGGGGGGTCACTGGGGGGGTCAGGGGGGTCTCAGGGGGGATTTGGGGGTCTGGGGGTCACTGGGGGTCACTGGGGGATTTGGGGGACAGGGGGACAGGGGGTCTGGGGGTCACTGGGGGGTCTGGGGGTCAGGGGGTCTCAGGGGGATTGGGGGTCAGGGGGTCACTGGGGGTCTGGGGGGTCTGGGGTCACTGGGAGGATTTGGGGGTCTGGGGGTCACTGGGAGGATTTGGGGGTCTGGGGGGTCACTGGGAGGATTTGGGGGGATTTGGGGGGTCACTGGGGGTCACTGGGGGGGTCAGGGGGGTCTCAGATGGGATTAGGGGGGTCACTGGGGGGATTTGGGGGTTCTCGGGATTTGGGGGGTCATAGGGGGGACTTGGGGGGGTTTCAAACAGAATTTGGGGATTCAGGGAGGATCTCAGAGGGGATCTGGGGTTTGGGGGGATTTGGGGTTTGGGGGGGTTTGGGGGGGTTTGGGGGGGTTTCAGAGAGGATTTGAGGAATTTGGGGGACACCTCAGGCAGCATTTTGGGGACTGTCTCAGGATTTTGGGGTGTATCTCACTGGGGATTTTTTCGGGGTGTCTCACATGGATTTTGGGGCGTCCCTCACAGGTTTTTGGGGTGTCTCACACGGATTTTGGGGTCTATCTCAAGATTTTGGGGTGTATCTCACTCGGGATTTTTTGGGGTGACTCAGAATTTTGGGGTGTCTCACACAGATTTTGGGGGTCTATCTCAGGATTTTGGGGCGTATCTCACTTGGGATTTTTTGGGGTGTCTCACACAGATTTTGGGGTGTCTCACAGGGATTTCTGGGGTTCCCTCACCTTGACCTGCTCCTCCTTCCTCTCCCACCAGGCGTCGAAGGCCCGGAACGCCCGGGGGGATTTTGGGGGATTTTGGGGGGATTTTGGGGCGTATCTCACTCGGGATATTTTGGGGTGTCTCACGCAGATTTTGGGGTCTATCTCAGGATTTTGGGGTGTATCTCACTCAGGATTTTTTTGGGGTGTCTCACACGGATTTTGGGGTGTCTCTCCTGGATTTTTGGGGTTCCCTCACCTTGACCTGCTCCTCCTTCCTCTCCCACCAGGCGTCGAAGGCCCGGAACGCCCGGGGGGATTTGGGGGGATTTTGGGGTGTATCTCACTCGGGATTTTTTGGGGTGTCTCACACAGATTTTGGGGTCTATCTCAGGATTTTGGGGCGTATCTCACTCGGGATTTTTTGGGATGTCTCACACAGATTTCGGGGTGTCTCTCCTGGATTTTTGGGGTTCCCTCACCTTGACCTGCTCCTCCTTCCTCTCCCACCAGGCGTCGAAGGCCCGAACGCCCGGGGGATTTTGGGGATTTTGGGGGATTTTGGGGGGATTTTGGGGGATTTTGGGGTGTATCTCACTCAGGATTTTTTGGGGTGACTCAGGTGGAATTTTGGGGTGTCTCACACGGATTTTGGGGTCTATCTCACGATTTTGGGGCGTATCTCACTGGGGATTTTTTTGGGGTGTCTCACACAGATTTTGGGGTGTCTCACAGGGATTTTTGGGGTTCCCTCACCTTGACCTGCTCCTCCTTCCTCTCCCACCAGGCATCGAAGGCCCGGAACGCCCAGGGGGATTTTGGGGGATTTTGGGGGATTTTGGGGGATTTTGGGGGATTTTGGGGCGTATCTCACTCGGGATTTTTTGGGGGTGTCTCACACGGATTTCGGGGTGTCTCACAGGGATTTTTGGGGTTCCCTCACCTTGACCTGCTCCTCCTTCCTCTCCCACCAGGCGTCGAAGGCCCGGAACGCCCGGGGGGATTTTGGGGGATTTTGGGGGATTTTGGGGCGTATCTCACTCGGGATTTTTTGGGGTGACTCAGGTGGAATTTTGGGGTGTCTCACACAGATTTCGGGGTCTATCTCAGGATTTTGGGGTGTATCTCACGGGGGATATTTTGGGGTGTCTCACACAGATTTTGGGGTGTCTCACACAGATTTTGGGGGTCTATCTCAGGATTTTGGGGTGTCTCTCACTCGGGATTTTTTGGGATGTCTCACACGGATTTCGGGGTGTCTCTCCTGGATTTTTGGGGTTCCCCCACCTTGACCTGCTCCTCCTTCCTCTCCCACCAGGCGTCGAAGGCCCGGAACGCCCCGGGGGGCGCTCCTCCCCAAACTGGGGGGAGAAGGGCGGGAAATGGGGGTGGGGAGGGGGAGGGGCGAAGTGTGGGGAAGGGCGGGGGCACCCCGAAAGTTTTGGGGGCCGCCCCTGAGGAGGGGGAGCGGAGACCCCGCAGGGGGAAGGAGGCCGAGACCCCTCCCCCCGCCCCCCCCCAGTGGGAGGAGGGGCGCCCCAAAAGGTCGAAAAAATCGGGGAGGGGGCGCGGGGGGGGGAGGGGCACGGCCATGAGGGGCTGGGGGGGAGGGGGAGGGGGAGGGGGGAGGGGGAAGGAGGGCGGGGGAGGGGGAGGGGAGGGGAAGGGGGAGGGGGGCAGCGGGGGAGGGGCGGGGCCGTCGGCGTCGTCGGAGGAGATCTCCATGTCCTCCCCCGAGGAGAGCTGGGATTTGGGGAAAAAAACCCAAAATTAACCAAAAACTAGAGAATTTAACCCAAAAACAGATCTCCATGTCCTCCCCCGAGGAGAGCTGGGATTTGGGGAAAAAAACCCAAAATTAACCAAAAACTAGAGAATTCAACCCAAAAACAGATCTCCATGTCCTCCCCCGAGGAGAGCTGGGAACAAACCCAAAATTAACTCAAAATTAGAGAATTAAACCCAAAATTAGAGAATTCAACCCAAAATGGGACATCTCCATGTCCTCCCCCGAGGAGAGCTGGGAATGGACCAAAATTAACCCAAAATTAACCAAAAACTAGAGAATTCAACCCAAAATGGGAGATCTCCACGTCCTCCCCTGAGGAGAGCTCAGATTTGGGAAAAAAAAACCCAAAATTGGCTAAAACGAACCCAAACCCAGAATCCTCCCATGGCCTCCCCCCAGGAGAGCTGGGAATGAACCAAAACCAGGGAAATTAACCCAAAACTGGAAAAAACAGACCCCAAATGGGGCCAAACAAACCCAAAATTGGGGGAAATGACCCAAAATTGGGGGAAATGACCCAAAATTGGGGGAAATGAACCCAAAAAGGGAAAGAACAGACCCCAAATGACCCAAAACGAGGGAAACTGAGTCCCAAATCCCCCCAAAATCCCTCCCCAAATTCCCTGAAATCCCAAATCCCCCCAAAATTTACCCAAACGTCCCCGAGTCCCCCAAAATCCCCCAAAATTCCCCCTCAAAGGCCTCAAATCCCCCAAAATCCTCCCAATTCTCCCCAAACCACCCCAAAACCCTCCCCAAAATCCCCCAAATCCTCCCCAGACCCTCCCAAATCCCCCCAAAATTTCCCCCAGACCCCAAACCTGGCACCCAAATCGCCCCTAAACCCCCCAAATCCTCCCCAGACCCTCCCAAATCCCCCCAAAATCCCCCAAAATCCTCCCCAAATCCCCCCCAAATCCCCCCCAAATCCCCCCAGTCCCCCCCCCCATCACTCACCCCATCCTGCCCGTTGGCCTGGGGGGGGGGGAGGGGCGGGGGCACCGGGGGCCGCGGGAGCGGGGCGCCGCTCGCCCCTCCCCCAGCCCCTCCCCGCCTCCTCCCGCCCTTCCTCCTCCCTCCTCCTCCTCCTCCTCCTCCTCCTCCTCCTGCTCCTCCTCCCGGGGGCCTCCCCGAGCTCGGGGGTCCCTCCCCCGCCGGGGGCTGGGCGGGGTTTTGGGGGCCGGGGGTTCCCGCGCTCGGGGCCTTCCTCGCCCCGCCCCTCCCCCTCCTCCTCCTCCTCCTCGTGGGGGCGGGGCGGGAAGAAGGGCGCCTCCTTGAGCAGCGCCTCGATGCGCGAGTCCAGGCTGGGGTGGGGGGCGAAGGGGACGCTCTCGGGGGTCCCCTGGGGGTGGGGAGCCCCGCGGCGTGGGGGAGGGGCTGGGGGGCGCGCGGGGCGGGGGGAGGGGCGGGAAGGGGAAGGGAGGGAAGGGGGGCGGGGAGGGGGAGAGGGGGAGAGGGGGAGGGGGAGAGGGGGGAGGGCGGCGCGGCGGGAGGAGGGGGGGAAGGACACGCCCCCTCCCCCGCCCGCTGGGGCCACGCCCCCGCTCAGGGAGGCCCCGCCCCCTTCGGGGGGGGCACGGCGGGGGGAGGGGCAGGGGGAGGGGGAGGGGGGGAAGGGGAGCCTGGAAGAGAAAAAAAGGGGGGGGGGAGGGGTCAGAGACACCCCAAAAATGGGGGAGGAGCCCCAAAAATGGGGGAGGGGTCAGAGACACCCCAAAAATGGGGGAGGGGTCAGAGACCCCCAAAAATGGGGGAGGGGCCCCAAAAATGGGGGAGGGGCCCCAAAAATGGGGGGAGGGGTCAGAGACACCCCAAAAATGGGGGGAGGGGCCCCAAAAATGGGGGGAGGGGCCCCAAAAAATGGGGGGAGGGGTCAGAGACACCCCAAAAATGGGGGAGGAGCCCCAAAAATGGGGGGAGGGGTCAGAGACACCCCAAAAATGGGGAAAGACCCCAAAAAATGGGGAGGGGCCCCCAAAAATGGGGGAGGGGTCAGAGACACCCCAAAAATGGGGAATGATCCCAAAAATTTGGAAGGATCCCAAAAAACAGAGAAGGGACCCCAAAAAAAACGGGGAACGACCCCAAAAATGGTAAAAAAACCCCAAAAAGGGAGAATTACCCCAAAAAATTGGGGGGAGCCCCAAAACTGAGGAACGGCCCCAAAAATGGGGAATGAACCCCAAAAATGGAACAAAACCCCCCCAAATTCTGGGAAACCCCCCAAAATTTGAGTTCTCCTCCCCCCCCCCCCAAATTCGGAATCTGCCGCCCAAAATCCCGATTTTCCTCCCAAAAATTTCATTTCCCCCCCCCAAAATCCCGTTTTTCCCTCCTAATTTCCATTATTTCCCCAAAATTCAAATTTTTCCCCCAAAATCCTTTTTTTTTTCTCTCAAATTTCCAACTTTCCCACCAAAATCCCAAATTTTCCCCAAAACCTCATTTTCCCCCTCCAACGTCCAAAATTCCATTTTTTCCACCAAAATTCAATTTTCCTCAAAATTTCCATTTTTCCCACAAAAATTTCCAATTTTCCCCCAAAATTTCCATTTTTTTAAACCCCAAAATTTTCCCCCAAAATTTCCATTATTTCCCTCCTAAACCCCAATTTTTTTTTTCCCAAAATTTCCACTTTTTCCCCCAAACCCCCAATATTTTTTCCCCCCAAAATTTCCGTTTTTTTCCCCCCAAAATCCCCTTTATTGTTTTCCCCGCCCCTCCCCCCCTCTCACCTGTACCCCGGGGGGGTCCCGTAGTGGGGGGAGGGGCCTGATCCCGACCCCGCCCCACTTCCGGTCCCGGTCCCGGGTGGGGGAGGGGCTGCGAAGGGCCCGAACTTGGCTCCTCCCCCCTCCTGGGGGGCGGGGCCTGGCGCGGGGGGGGCGGGGCCGGGCGCGGGGGGAGGGGCGAACTCGGCCGAGGGGCGGCGCCTCAAAGGCTCGGGGGAGGGGGCTGGGGGAGGGGAACCCCAAAAACAGAGAAACAGAAAAAAAAAAAAAAAGAGTCACAAAAACTGCAAAAATCACCCCAAAATAAACCCAAAATCCACAAAAACAGCCCCAAAGAACCCCAAAATCCTCCCCAAAACCCCAAAATCCCCCAAAATCCCCAAAATCCTCCCCAAAACCCCCAAAATCCCCCCCAGGATCCCCAAAATCCATCAGGATCCCCCCAAATCCCCCCAGATTCCCCAAAATCATCGGGACCCCCAAAATCCCCCAGATTTCCCAAAATCCCCCAGAACCCCCAAAATCCCTCCCAAAATCCCCCAGGACCCTCAAAATCCATCAGGACCCCCCAAAATCCCCCAGACATCCCAAACCCCCTCAAAATTCCCCAAAATCCCCGAACCCCCAAAAAATCTCCCAAAATCCCCCAGAACCCCCAAAATCCCCCAAATCCCCCAAAACCCTCCCCAGACCCCCAAAATCCCTCAGGACCCCCCCCAGCCCCGCCCCTCCCCCCTCACCGTGTCCCCCCGCTCCCCCGGGGTTTTGCCCCCCCCCGTGGGAACCGTCTGGGGGGTGTAGGAGCCGCTGACAATGAGATCGTACAGCTTCATCCTCTGCTGGCCTGGAGACACACCAAAACATCCCAAAATCACCCCAAAATCACCCCAAAAATACCCCAGAATCACCCCAAAAATATCCCAAAATCACACCGAAAACACACTGAAAACTGCCCTAGAAATACCCCAAAAACCACCCTGAAATTATCCCAAAATCACAGATCGTACAGCTTCATCCTCTGCTGGCCTGCAGACACACCAAAACATCCCAAAATTATCCCAAAATCACCCCAAAAACATCCCAGAATCACCCCAAAAATATCCCAAAATCACACCGAAAACACACTGAAAACTGCCCTAAAAATACCCCAAAAATCACCCCAAAAATATCCCAAAAATATCCCAAAATCACAGATCGTACAGCTTCATCCTCTGCTGGCCTGGAGACACACCAAAACATCCCAAAATCACCCCAAAAACATCCCAAAATCACCCCAAAAATAGCCCAGAATCATCCCAAAAATATCCCAAAAATATCCCAGAATCACACCGAGAACACACTGAAAACTGCCCTAAAAACACCCCAAAAATCATCCCAGAATTATCCCAGAATCACAGATCGTACAGCTTCATCCTCTGCTGGCCTGGAGACACACCAAAACATCCCAAAATTATCCCAAAATCACCCCAAAAATAGCCCAGAATCATCCCAAAAATATCCCAAAATCACACCGAAAACACACTGAAAACTGCCCTAAAAATACCCCAAAATCACCCCAAAAATATCCCAAAATCACAGATCGTACAGCTTCATCCTCTGCTGGCCTGGAGACACACCAAAACATCCCAAAATTATCCCAAAATCACCCCAAAAATAGCCCAGAATCATCCCAAAAATACCCCAGAATCACACCGAAAACACACTGAAAACTGCCCTAGAAACACCCCAAAAATCATCCCAAAAATATCCCAAAATCACAGATCGTACAGCTTCATCCTCTGCTGGCCTGCAACACACCAAAACATCCCAAAATTATCCCAAAATCACCCCAAAAACAGCCCAGAATCATCCCAAAAATATCCCAAAATTACACCGAAAACACACTGAAAACTGCCCGAAAAACACCCCAAAAATCATCCCAGAATTATCCCAAAATCACAGATCTTACAGCTTCATCCTCTGCTGGCCTGGAGACACACCAAAATCACCCAAAATCACCCCAAAAACATCCCAGAATCACCCCAAAAACATCCCAAAATCACACCGAAAACACACTGAAAACTGCCCTAAAAATACCCCAAAATCATCCCAGAATTATCCTAAAATCACAGATCGTACAGCTTCATCCTCTGCTGGCCTGGAGACACACCAAAACATCCCAAATTCACCCCAAAAATAGCCCAGAATCACCCCAAAAACATCCCAGAATCACACCAAAAACACACTGAAAACTGCCCGAAAAACACCCCAAAAACCACCCTGAAATTATCCCAAAATCACAGATCGTACAGCTTCATCCTCTGCTGGCCTGGAGACACACCAAAATCACCCAAAAACATCCCAGAATTATCCCAAAATTATCCCAAAATCACACCGAAAACTGCCTGAAAAACACCCCAAAAAATCACCCCAAAACTCCGGGTTTGAGCACAAAAAACCCGAAAGACCCAAAACTGACCCCAAACCCCAAAACTGACCCCAAATCCCATAAATAACCCTATAGCCCTATAAATAAACCCAAATCTCATAAATAATCCTATAGCCCTATAAATAACCCCAAATTCTCCACAACTGACCCCAAATTCTCCACAACTAACCCCAAATCCCATAAATAACCCCATAAATTACCCCAAATCTCACCCCTCACATCCAGCTGTGCGTGTATGGCTGTCCCCATCACGGTGGCATTGTGCAGGTTCCTCACCGTGTCCCAAACCCCAAAACTGACCCCATAACCCCAAAACTGACCCCAAACCCCAAACCCGACCCCATAACCCCATAATTGACCCCAAAACTGACCCCATACACCCCAAACCCTATAAATAGCCCCATAACTCACCCCTCACATCCAGCTGTGCGTGTATGGCTGTCCCCATGACGGTGGCATTGTGCAGGTTCCTGACCGTGTCCCAAACTCCAAAACTGACCCCATAACCCCAAAACTGACCCTAAAACTGACCCCAAACCCCAAAACTGACCCCAAACCCCCATAACTGACCCCAAATCCCATAAATAACCCCATAAATTACCCCAAATCTCATCCCTCACATCGAGTTGGGCGTGGATTGCTGTCCCCATGACAGTGGCATTGTGCAGGTTCCTCACGGTGTCCCAAACCCCAAAACTGACCCCAAACCCCAAAACTGACCCCAAACCCCCATAACTGACCCCAAACCCCCATAACTGACCCCAAATCCCATAAATAACCCCATAACTCTAAAAATAACCCCATAACTCACCCCTCACATCCAGCTGTGCGTGGATTGCTGTCCCCATGACGGTGGCATTGTGCAGGTTCCTGACCGTGTCCCTCGCCCCCAAAACTGACCCCAAACCCCAAAACTGACCCCAAACCCCCATAACTGACCCCATAGCCCCAAAACTGACCCCATAACCCCATATAAACCCCCCATAACTCACCCCTCACATCCAGCTGGGCATGGATTGCTGTCCCCATGACGGTGGCATTGTGCAGGTTCCTGACGGTGTCCCAAACCCCAAAACTGACCCCAAACCCCCATAACTGACCCCATAACCCCAAAACTGACCCCATAACCCCAAATGCCCTATAACAAACCCTATAACTCACCCCTCACATCGAGTTGGGCATGGATTGCTGTCCCCATGACGGTGGCATTGTGCAGGTTCCTGACTGTGTCCCTCGCCCCCAAAACTGACCCCAAACCCCTAAACTGACCCCAAACACCCCCAAACTGACCCCCTACACCCCAAAATCCCCCATAACTCACCCCTCACATCGAGTTGGGCGTGGATTGCTGTCCCCATGACGGTGGCATTGTGCAGGTTCCTGACCGTGTCCCAAACCCCCATAACTGACCCCAAACCCCAAACTGACCCCACACACCCCAAATGCCCTATAACAAACCCTATAACTCACCCCTCACATCGAGTTGGGCATGGATTGCTGTCCCCATGACGGTGGCATTGTGCAGGTTCCTCACCGTGTCCCTCGCCCCCAAAACTGACCCCAAACCCCATAACTGACCCCAAACCCCCATAACTGACCCCAAAACCGACCCCAAACCCCATAACTGACCCCAAACCCCCATAACTGACCCCAAACACCCCCAAACTGACCCCCTACACCCCAAAATCCCCCATAACTCACCCCTCACATCCAGCTGTGCGTGTATGGCCGTCCCCATGACGGTGGCATTGTGCAGGTTCCTGACCGTGTCCCAAACCCCAAAACTGACCCCAAACCCCAAAACTGACCCCAAACCCCCATAACTGACCCCAAATCCCATAAATAACCCCATAACCCTATAAATAACCCCATAACTCACCCCTCACATCCAGCTGTGCGTGTATGGCTGTCCCCATCACTGTGGCATTGTGCAGGTTCCTGACCGTGTCCCAAACCCCAAAACTGACCCCAAACCCCCATAACTCACCCCTCACATCGAGTTGGGCGTGGATTGCTGTCCCCGTCACTGCTGCATTGTGCAGGTTCCTGACCGTGTCCCAAACCCCAAAACTGACCCCAAACCCCAAAACTGACCCCATATAAACCCCCCATAACTCACCCCTCACATCCAGCTGTGCGTGTATGGCTGTCCCCATGACGGTGGCATTGTGCAGGTTCCTGACCGTGTCCCTCGCCCCCCGGCTGCTCCCGAAGGTGACCCGGGCCAGCCCCAGGTGCTTGCGGGTTTTGGGGTGCAGCAGCACCTCCACCTCCTCCACCTCCCCGAACTTGCGGCACATCTCCCGCAGGAACCCCTCGCGGATGTTGTCGTTGAGGCGCGCGAACGTCACCTCCTTCAGGGGCACCTGCCCCACGTAGAACTCGTCCAGCTGGAAACCCAAAAACACCCAAAATCTGTCAGTGGAACCCCAAACTGTGAGACTGAAACCCCAAACCCATCCCTGGATCCAGCCCTGAACCCCAAATCCCAGCCCCAACCCTCCTGCAGGGGCACCTGCCCCACGTAGAACTCATGGAGCTGAAATCCCAAAAACCCAAAAACAACCCAAAATGAGTGAGTGGGATACGGGCAAAATCCCAAATCCAGCCCCAAATGCCAAATCCAATCCCAAACCCAGCCCTGAATCAAAACCTGAACCCCAAATCCCAGCCCCACCCCTCCTGCAGGGGCACCTGCCCCACGTAGAACTCATTGAGCTGGAAACCCAAAAACGCCCCAAAATGTGTCAGTGAAACGTGCCTGAAATCCCAAACCCCCAAAACCCCACCCCAAACCCCAAACCCCATCCCAAATCCACCCCAAATCCCCAAAACCCCAAACCCCAAACCCTATCCCAAATCCACCCCCAAACCCCTCAAAATCAAACCCCAGACCCTAAACCGTCCAAAATCCACCCCAAACCCCAAATCTCAACTCCAAATCCACCCCAAATCCCCAAAACACCACCCCAAACCCCTCAAAATCCAAATCTCAACTCCAAATCCACCCCAAACACCCCAAAACCCCACTCCAAACCCAAAACCCCGTCCCAAATCCAACCCCAAACACCCCAAAACCCCACTCCAAACCCCAAATCCAACCCCAAACACCCCAAAATCCACCCCCTAAACCTCCCAGATCCCACCCCAAATCCCCAAATCCCCAAACCCCAACCCCAAACCCCAAAATCTCACCTTGAATTTGGGCACGGGCAGGGACAGGTCCCGGTGCTTGGCCCAGATCCGGCGGGGGCGGGGATCCTGCACGGGGCCGGCGGGGGGGAACCCCGAGTCCTGCACCCCAAAAACGGCATCAGACACCCCAAAAACACCCCAAAAACACCCCCAAATCCTGCACGGGGCCGGCGGGGGGGAACCCCGAGTCCTGCACCCCAAAAACGGCATCAGACACCCCAAAAACACCCCAAAAACACCCCCAAATACTGCACGGGGCCGGCAGGGGGGAACCCCGAGTCCTGCACCCCAAAAACATCCCAAAAACGGCATCAGACACCCCAAAAACACCCCAAAAACACCCCCAAATCCTGCACCCCAAAAATGGCCACAAACATCCCAAAAACACCCCAAAAACACTCCAAAATCCTGGACCCCAAAACAACCCAAAAACAGCATCAGACACCCCAAAATCCAAAATTTGCGCCCCATGATCCCTGGGGGAGATTTTGGGCAGGTTTGGGTGAATTTTGGGTCGGTTTGGGGCGGGATTTTGGGTCAGTTTTGGGCGGGATTTTGGGTCCGTTTTGGTGAATTTTGGGCGGGATTTTGGGTCAGTTTGGGTGAATTTTGGGCAGGATTTTGGGTCAGTTTTGGGCGGGATTTTGGGTCAGTTTGGGGCGGGATTTTGGGTCAGTTTAGAGTGAATTTTGGGCGGGATTTTGGGTCAGTTTGGGGCGGGATTTTGGGTCAGTTTAGAGTGAATTTTGGGCGGGATTTTGGGTCAGTTTGGGGCGGGATTTTGGGTCAGTTTGGGTGAATTTTGGGTCAGTTTGGGGCGGGATTTTGGGTCAGTTTGGGGCGGGATTTTGGGTCAGTTTGGGTGAATTTTGGGTCAGCTTTGGGCGGGATTTTGGGTCAGTTTGGGGCGGGATTTTGGATCAGTTTGGGCGGGATTTTGGGTCAGTTTTGGGCGGGATTTTGGGTCAGTTTGGGTGAATTTTGGGCGGGATTTTGGGTCAGTTTGGCTGAATTTTGGGTCGGTTTGGGATGGGATTTTGATGAGACACCAAGGCCAGTTCTGGGTCAGTTCTGGGTCAGTTCTGGGTGAATTTTGGGTCAGTTTGGGTGAATTTTGGGTGAATTTTGGGGCGGGATTTCGGGTCAGTTCTGGGCAGGTTTGGGGCGGGATTTTGGGGTTATTTTGGGTGAATTTTGGGCGGGATTTTGGGTCAGTTTGGGGCGGGATTTTGGGGTTATTTTGGGTCAGTTTGGGGCGGGATTTTGGGGTTATTTTGGGTGAATTTTGGGTGAATTTTGGGCGGGATTTTGGGGTTATTTTGGGTGAATTTTGGGCGGGATTTTGGGTCAGTTTGGGGCGGGATTTTGGGGTTATTTTGGGTCAGTTTGGGGCGGGATTTTTGGGGTTATTTTGGATGAATTTTGGGTGAATTTTGGGGCGGGATTTCGGGTCAGTTCTTGGCGGGTTTGGGGCAGGATTTTGGGGTTATTGTGGGTGAATTTTGAGCGGGATTTTGGGGCGGGATTTCAGGTCAGTTCTGGGCGGGTTTGGGGCAGGATTTTGGGGTAATTTGGGGTGTTTTGGGTCACTCACGGGCAGGCTGAAGTGCACCCCATCGTATCTGTAGAGCTTCTGCCCCCCCCGGCGCAGGGCGGGGTCCAGCACCAGTTTGTAGCTGCGCCAGGGGACACTGGGGGTCCTGGGGGCGTCACCCCCCGGCTCGGGCTCCATCCCCCCGAATCATTGAGTCAAAAAAGGGTCAAACTGCGGGAAAACAGCTCAAAATCAGCCCAAAAACATCCCAAAAATACCCCAAAAAATATCCCAAATCCAGCCCAAAAATCCACCCCAAAAACCTGAAAAGAACCCACCCCAAACTCCCCCTCGAATCCACCCCAAAACCTGGATAAAACCACCCCAAAACCTGCACGAACCCCCTGCAAACCCACCACAAAAATCTGCATAAACCGACCCCAAACCCACCCCAAACTCACCCCCAAATCCACCCAAAAACCTGCACAAACCCACCCCAAACCCACCCCAAATTCCTGCTCAGCCCCCCTCAAACCCTTCAGCTCCCCCTAACCCCTCCAACCCCTCAGGCCCCAAATTCCCCCTCAAATCCCCCCCAGGTTTTCCCCAAACGCCCCCAAATTCCTGCTCAGCCCCCCAAAATTCCCCCAGCTCCCCCTAAACCCCCCCCCAACCCCTCAGCCTCCCAAATTCCCTCTCAAATTCCCCCTCAATTCCCCCCAAAGTTCCCCCCAAATCCCCCCGAGGTTTCCCCCCCGCTCCCCCTCTCAGGACCCCCCAAATTCCCCTCACGCCCCCCCCACACCTCCCGCCGCTGCCGCCGCCCCTGCGCGGGCCGGGAGAGCGGCGGGGGGCGCTGTCCGCTCCCCGAGGAGGCCCCGGCGCCGTTTGTTTGGGGCGGATTCTCGAGCTTTGGCGATTTCCGGCGGTTTTTGCGGATTTTCGGGGATTTTCGGGTTCCGGAGCCGCCGCCGGTCGCGGCTGGGGGAGGGGGCGGAGCCAACGCCGGAAGTCGCGTCCGCGATGATCTCGCGAGAGCGCAACGGGTGCGCCGCACTTTCCACACGCGACTGTCCCACCCCCTTCCTTCCATTTGGGGCGAAAAACTCCCGGAAAAAAACCCAAAACGCCCATAAAAAACACGGAGAGAATAAATCAGTGTGGGAATTTTAACGCGAAGGGCGGGCAGGAACGGGCGGCCCGCGAGCCGTGGCGAATCTGCCGGCGTGGCGGGCCGCCCGCACTTTCGCCACATCGCCTTTCCTCGCTCTTTCCCTCATTTTAACTCGTTTTTAACGCATTCCTGCTCTTTAACCTTCGAGAGTTTAATTCCCCTTTCAGCGCCGTTCAGCGTTTCTTGCCGGGTTTCATTGTTCAGGGGAGGCGGGACGTGGCGAATCTGCTGCCCACGGCCGCGCGGGAGGGAAGGCGGGGCCTGGGTGCCCGGAGAGCGCATGCGCAGTGTCTCCGTGCCCAAAGGCGCATGCGCGGTGTCCGGCCGCGCCCGCCCGGCTCTCCCGCGCCGTTCAGCCCCGTTCCGGCGTTACCGGACGAGGAGGCCGCTCCCGCGCCCTTTTCTCCTCAATTCGCCTTCAAAAAGTCCAAAACCGGAGCTCGGGGCGGCTTCGTGGGAATCGGGGGCGCGGCGCCTTTAAGAGGCGGTGGTTGGCGTGACGTCACTTTACCGCGCGGCGTCGCTTTTTTGTTGACGTAACTTCCGCCGCTCCTCCGCGCGGCGCCACCGCCGGGTCCGGGCGCGCGATCGCGGTTAATTTGCATATGCAAATGGAGAAGGGGGTTAATGAGGGCCGGGGGAGATTAATTGGGGCCGTTAATTGGGGCCCGGCGGGGAGGGGGCGGGGCGGGGACAGAGGGGGCGGCCCCGGCGTTAATTTCGGTAAATTGGGGACGCTAATGAGGGCCCGGAGCGGCTAATTAGGGGCGTTAATTCGGGTGGCTAATGAGGGGGGTTAATTACAGTGAGCAAGAGGTTATTAGAGAGAAATTGGGGGGTTACTTTAGGGTCAATTAGGGTTTCTAAAGGTAATTAGAGTCGGGAAAGAGAAAAGGATTAATTAGGGGTTGATTGGGGGTTAATTAAACGGCAAGTTAGCGTTTAATTGGGTCAGATAAGTGCCCGATAATTGGGACTAATTGGGGTCATTAGGGCAATGAGGGAGGCGCTGATGAGGAAATTAGCGACAATTAGTGCGAGTTAATTAGGGATTAATTAGAGATTAATGATGGGGGGGTTGTTAATTAGTGCTTTCACCGTTAATTTAGACTCTAATGAGGATATTTCAGTTAATGAAAGGCTTGTTAGTGGGGTTAATTAGGGATTAGTTGGGAGTTAACCCGGTAAGTAGGAGTTAATTAGGAGCTAATTAGAGATTAATTAGGGGTTAATGATAGGGATGCTGTTAATTGTTGTTCTCCTGGCTAATTAAGGACCTAATGAGGAGTTAATTAAGGTAATGAAGAGGCTGCTAATGGGTAATTGGGGTTAATTAATTTCTAATTGACTAGCTCAGTAATTAATTGTGATTAATGCCCGCTAATTAACGCTATTAATTGCCATTAATTGCAGCCATGGCCAAGCGCCGCGTGACCTTCGAGGAGCCCCCGGGGGAGGGGGAGGGGCCGGAGGGGCCCCCCCGGAAACGGGTGAGGGGGAGGGGCGGGGTCACTTCCTGTCACTCGGGGGGTCACTTCCGGTCACTCTGGGTCACTCTGGGTCACTCAGGGGTCATTCAGGGTCACTCGGTCACTTGGGGTCACTCAGGGGTCACTCAGAGTCACTCAGGGGGTCACTTCCGGTCAATCAGGGGGTCACTCGGGGTCACTCATTGGTCACTCAGGGTCACTTCCGGTCACTCAGGGTCACTCAGGGTCATTCAGGGTCACTCATTGGTCACTCGGGGTCACTTGGGGTCACTCAGCATCACTCAGGGTCATTCATTGGTCACTCAGAGTCACTTCCGGTCACTTCCGGTCACTCAGGGTCACTTCCGGTCACTCAGGGTCACTCAGGGGGTCACTCATTGGTTACTCGGGGGTCACTCAGGGGTTACTCAGGGGTCACTTCCGATCACTTGGGGTCACTCGGGGTCACTCAGCGTCATTCATTGGTCACTCAGGGTCACTTCCGGTCACTCAGGGGGTCACTTCCGGTCACTCAGGGTCACTCAGGGGTCACTCATTGGTCACTCGGTCACTCAGGGTCACTCACGGTCACTCAGGAGTCACTTCCGGTCACTCAGGGTCAC
>JAREIS010001989.1:0-13388 GCA_030060385.1 Muscicapa striata striata | reverse complement strand
TTAGTTTGGGAGAAATTTATTTTTTGGGAATCTGGGGTTTTTGGACCCCCAGTCTCAGGCCCATTGCCCGGGCTAGGGCCATGGGCAATTTTCCTCTGAAAAACCATCCCCTCCCAGTTTTTTAAACCAGTTTGGAGGTAGTGTTTCTTCCAACAGTAGCCGGGCTTCTAACTGCTGGCATCTTTAGCCTGGGAGAAAAAAAGGGTTTGGGAATTTTAGCGGGCCCAAGCCCAGTCTCAGGACCATGCCCTGCATGCAAAGTAGGGCCAATTCTCTGAAATAAAGATCACTTCACCACTTTTGTAATATCCATTTAGAGGAGGCTTTTAAGCACCCATGAACAGCCAGGGGTTCTCAGTGGTGGCAGTTTTAGTCTGGGAGAAACTTGATCCATTCGAATCTGAGGTTTCAGACGACTCAGTCTCAGGCCAAGGTCCCTGGATATGAACATTGGCCATTTTCCTCTGAAAAAAAACCACACCCTCCCAGTTTCTTAATACCATTTAGGAGGAAGATACCGTCTCTCCAAAAGTAGCCAGGGTTATAACTGGTGGCATCTTAGTCTGGGGAGAAATCCTGATCCGCTCGAATTTTAGCTGTCAGACGCCCAGTTCAGGCCCATTGCCCTCAACAACACGAACACTGACGCTTTCCTCTGAAAAAACCACACCCTCCCAGTTTCTTAATACTATTTGGAGGAAGACATTGTCTCTCCAGAAAGTACCCACGATTCTAAGTGGTGGCATTTTAGTCTGGGAGAAATCCTGATTGCTTTGGAATTTGAGGTTTCAGACGCCCAGGTCTCAGGCCAAGGGCCCTGGATATGAACATTGGCAATTTTCCCTCTGTAAAATACCACACCCTCCCAGTTTCTTAATACACTTTGGAGGAAGATCAGTCTCTCCAAAGTAGCCAGGTTTAACTGGTGCATCTTTAGTCTGGGAGAAATCCTGATTTCGGAATTTTAGGTTTCAGACGCCCAGTCTCAGGCCATTGCCTGGCTGCAGAACATGGGCAATTTTCCCTCTGAAAAACCATACCCTCCCAGTTTCTTAATACCAGTTTTGGAGGTAGTGTTGGTCTCTCCAAAGTAGCCAGGCTTCTAACTGTGGCATCTTTAGTCTGGGAGAAACATTAGGTTTGGATTTAGCAGGCCGAAGCCAGTCTCAGGACCATGCCCCTGCATGCAAGAAGGGCCTATTCTCTGTGAAATAAAGATCACTTCACCACTTTTGTGATATCCATTTAGAGAGGCTTTTGGCACTCCATGAACAGCCAGGTTCTCAGTGTTGGATTTTTACGTCTGGGAGAAATCCTGATTGCTTCGAATTTGAGGTTTCAGATGCCAGACTCTGTGCCAAGGCCCTGGATAGAACATTGGCCATTTTCCTTCTGAAAACCATCCCTCCCAGTTTCTTAATACATTTAGGTAGAAGATCAGTCTCTCAAGAAGAGCCAGGTTTAATGGTGGCATCTTTAATCTGGGAGAAATCCTGATCCTTGAATTTGAGGTTCAGAGGCCCAGTTTCAGGCCCATGCCCTCACAAGAACACTGGACATTTCCTCTGAACAAAACCACACCATCCCAGTTTCTTAATACCATTTGGAGGAAGATCCAGTCTCTCAAAGTAGCCAGGGTTCTCAGTGTGGATTTTAGTCTGGGAGAAATCCTGATCGCTTCGGAATTTTAGCTGTCAGACACCCAGTCTCAGGCCCATTGCCCTGAAGCACGAACACTGGACATTTTCCTCTGAAAAACACACCTCCCAGTTTCTTAATACAAGTTTGGAGGAAGACATTGTCTCTCCAAGAGGTAGCCTCACGATTCTAAGTGGTGGCATCTTTAGTCTGGGAGAAATCCTGATCCTTCAATTATAGGTGTCAGACGCCCAGTCTCAGCCCAATTGCCCTGGCTACGAACATGGGCAATTTTCCTCTGAAAAAAACCATACCTCCCAGTTTCTGAAGAACAGTTTGGAGGTAGTGTTGATCTCTCTCAACAGTAGCCAGGCTTCTAACTGCTGGCAGCTTTAGTCTGGGGAAACATTAGGTTTTAGAATTTTAGCAGGTCAAGCCTAGTTCCCAGGACCATGCCCTGCATGCAAAGAAGGGCCTATTTCTCTGAGAAATAAAGATCACTTATACCACTTTTGTGATATCCATTTAGAGGAGGCTTTTGGCACCCATGAACAGCCAGGGCGTCTTTAGTCTGGGAGAAATCCTGATCCCTTCGGAATTTTAGCTGTCAGACGCCCAGTCTCAGGCCCATTGCCCTCAACACGAACACTGGACATTTTCCTCTGAAAAAAAACCACATCCTCCCAGTTTCTTAATACCAGTTTGGAGGAAGACATTGTCTCTCCAGAGGTACCCACGATTCTAAGTGGTGGCATTTTTAGTCTGGGAGATATCCTGATCCATTCGCAATTTGAGCTGTCAAACGCCCAGTCTCAGGCCAAGGGCCCTGGAAACGAACACTGGACATTTTGCTCTGAAAAAATCAGCACCCTCCCAGTTTCTTAATACAAGTTTGGATGAAGATATTGTCTCTCCAAAAGTAGCCAGGATTATATACGGTGGCATGTTTAGTTTGGGAGAAATTCTGATTGATTCGGAATCTGAGGTTTCAGACGCCCAGTCTCAGGCCCATTGCCCTGGCTACGAACATGGGCAATTTTCCCTCTGAGAAAACCATACCCTCCCAGTTTCTTAATACCAGTTTGGAGGTAGTGTTGGTCTCTCCAACAGTAGCCAGGCTTCTAACTGCTGGCATCTCTAGCCTGGGAGAAAACATTAGGTTTGGAATTTTAGCAGGCCGAAGCCCAGTCTCAGGACCATGCCCCTGCATGCAAAGAAGGGCCTATTTCTCTGTGAAATAAAGATCACTTCACCACTTTTGTAATATCCATTTAGAGGAGGCTTTTGGCACTCCATGAACAGCCAGGGTTCTCAGTGGTGGCATTTTTAGTCTAGGAGAAATCCTGATCCATTCGGAATTTGAGGTTTCAGACGGCCTGTCTCCGGCCAAGGGCCCTGGATATGAACATTGGCCATTTTCCCTCTGTAAAAAACCACAACCTCCCAGTTTCTTAATACCATTTAGGAGGAAGATACAGTCTCTCCGAAACTAGCCTGGTTTCTCAGTGGTGGCATCTTTAGTCTGGGAGAAATCCTGATCCGTTCGGAATTTTAGCTGTCAGACGCCCAGTCTCAGGCCCATTGCCCTCAACACGAACACTGGACGTTTTCCTCTGAAAAAAAACCACACCCTCCCAGTTTCTTAATACCAGTTTGGAGGAAGACATTGTCTCTCCAGAGGTACCCACGATTCTAAGTGGTGGCATTTTTAGTCTGGGAGAAATCCTGATTGCTTTGGAATTAGAGGTTTCAGACGCCCAGGCTCAGGCCAAGGGCCCTGGATATGAACATTGGCAATTTTCCCTCTGTAAAATACAACACCCTCCCAGTTTCTTAATACACTTTAGGAGGAAGATACAGTCTCTTCAAATGCAGCCAAGGTTCTATGAGGTTGCATCTTTAGTCTGGGAGAAATCCTGATCCCTTCCGAATTTTAGGTGTCAGACGCCCAGTCTCAGACCAATTGCCCTGGCTACGAACATGGGCAATTTTCCCTCTGAAAAAAACCATACACTCCCAGTTTCTTAATACCAGTTTGGAGGTAGTGTTGGTCTCTCCAAAAGTAGCCAGGCTTCTAACTGCTGGCATCTTTAGTCTGGGAGAAAACATTAGGTTTGGAATTCTAGCAGGCCGAAGCCCAGTCTCAGGACCATGCCCCTGCATGCAAAGAAGGGCCTATTTCTCTGTGAAATAAAGATCACTTCACCACTTTTGTGATATCCATTTAGAGGAGGCTTTTGGCTCTCCATGAACAGCCAGTGTTCTCAGTGTTGGTATTTTTCGTCTGGGAGAAATCCTGATTGCTTCGGAATTTGAGGTTTCTGACACCCAGTCTCGTGCCTAGCGCCCTGGATATGAACATTGGCCATTTTCCCTCTCTAAAAAACCATACCCTCCCAGTTTCTTAATACACTTTAGGTAGAAGATACAGTCTCTCCAGAAGTAGCCAGGGTTATAACTGGTGGCATCTTTAATCTGGGAGAAATCCTGATGCCTTCGGAATTTGAGGTTTCAGACGCCCAGTTTCAGGCCCATTGCCCTGAACAAGAACACTGGACATTTTCCTCTGAACAAAACCACACCATCCCAGTTTCTTAATACCATTTAGGAGGAAGATCCAGACTCTCTGAAAGTAGCCAGAATACTCAGTGGTGGCATTTTTCATCAAGGAGAAATCCTGATCCGTTCGGAATTTTAGCTGTCATACACCCAGTCTCAGGTCCATTGTCCTCAACACGAACACTGGACATTTTCCTCTGAAAAAAACCACACCCTCCCAGTTTCTTAATACAAGTTTGGAGGAAGACATTGTCTCTCCAGAGGTACCCACGATTCTAAGTGGTGGCATTTTTATTCTAGGAGAAATCCTGATTGTTTCTAAATTTGAGCTGTCAAACGCCCAGTCTCAGGCCAAGGGCCCTGGAAACGAACACTGGACATTTTACTCTGAAATAAACCGCACCCTCCCAGTTTCTTAATAGAAGTTTGGAGGAAGATATTGTCTCTCCAAAAGTAGCCAGGATTATATACGGTGGCATGTTTAGTTTGGGAGAAATTCTGATTGATTCGGAATCTGACGTTTCAGACGCCCAGTCTCAGGCCCATTGCCCTGGCTACGAACATGGGCAATTTTCCCTCTGAAAAGAAACATACCCTCCCAGTTTCTTAATACCAGTTTGGAGGTAGTGTTGGTCTCTCCAAAAGTAGCGAGGCTTCTAACTGCTGGCATCTCTAGCTTTGGAGAAAACATTAGGTTTGGAATTTTAGCAGGCCGAAGCCCAGTCTCAGGACCATGCCCCTGCATGCAAAGAAGGGCCTATTTCTCTGTGAAATAAAGATCACTTCACCACTTTTGTAATATCCATTTAGAGGAGGCTTTTGGCACTCCATGAACAGCCAGGGTTCTCAGTGGTGGCAGTTTTAGTCTGGGAGAAATCCTGATCCATTCGGAATTTGAGGTTTCAGACGGCCTGTCTCCGGCCAAGGGCCCTGGATATGAACATTGGCCATTTTCCCTCTGTAAAAAACCACAACCTCCCAGTTTCTTAATACCATTTAGGAGGAAGATACAGTCTCTCCGAAAGTAGCCTGGTTTCTCAGCGGTGGCATCTTTAGTCTGGGAGAAATCCTGATCCGTTCGGAATTTTAGCTGTCAGACGCCCAGTTTCAGGCCCATTGCCCTCAACACGAACACTGGACATTTTCCTCTGAACAAAACCACACCATCCCAGTTTCTTAATACCAGTTTGGAGGTAGTGTTGACCTCTCCAACAGTAGCCAGGCTTCTAACTGCTGGCATCTTTAACCTGGAAGAAAACATTGGGTTTGGAATTTTAGCAGGCCGAAGCCCAGTCTCAGGACCATGCCCCTGCATGCAAAGAAGGGCCTATTTCTCTGTGAAATAAAGATCACTTCACCACTTTTGTGATATCCATTTAGAGGAGGCTTTTGGCTCTCCATGAACAGCCAGAGTTCTCATTGTTAGTATTTTCAGTCTGGGAGAAATCCTGATCCATTCGGAATCTGAGGTTTCAGACGGCCTGTCTCTGGCCAAGGGCCCTGGATATGAACACTGGCCAATTTCCCTCTGTAAAAAACCACACCCTCCCAGTTTCTTAATACCATTTAGGAGGAAGATACAGTCTCTCCAAAAGTAGCCAGGGTTCTCAGTGGTGGAATCTTTAGTCTGGGAGAAATCCTGATCCATTAGGAATTTCAGCTGTCAAACGCCCAGTCTCAGGCCAAGGGCCCTGGAAACAAGCACTGGACATTTTACTCTGAAATAAACCACACCCTCCCAGTTTCTTAATACAAGTTTGGAGGAAGATATTGTCTCTCCAAAAGTAGCCAGGATTATATACGGTGGCATGTTTAGTTTGGGAGAAATTCTGATTGCTTCGAATCTGAGGTTTCAGACGCCCAGCCTCATGCCAAGCGCCCTGGATATGAACACTGGCCATTTTCCTCTGTAAAAAACCACACCCTCCCAGTTTCTTAATACCATTTTGGAGGAAGATACAGTCTGTCCAAAAGTAGCCAGGGTTCTCAGTGGTGGAATCTTTAGTCTGGGAGAAATCCTGATCCATTCGGAATTTCAGCTGTCAAACGCCCAGTCTCAGGCCAAGGGCCCTGGAAACAAGCACTGGACATTTTACTCTGAAATAAACCACACCCTCCCAGTTTCTTAATACAAGTTTGGAGGAAGATATTGTCTCTCCAAAAGTAGCCAGGATTATATACGGTGGCATGTTTAGTTTGGGAGAAATTCTGATTGCTTCGGAATCTGAGGTTTCAGACGCCCAGTCTCAGGCCCATTGCCCTGGCTACGAACATGGGCAATTTTCCCTCTGAAAAAAACCATACCCTCCCAGTTTCTTAATACCAGTTTGGAGGTAGTGTTGGTCTCTCCAACAGTAGCCAGGCTTCTAACTGCTGGCATCTTTAGTCTGGGAGAAAACATTAGGTTTGGGATTTTAGCAGGCCGAAGCCCAGTCTCAGGACCATGCCCCTGCATGCAAAGAAGGGCCTATTTCTCTGTGAAATAAAGATCACTTCACCACTTTTGTAATATCCATTTAGAGGAGGCTTTTGGCACTCCATGAACAGCCAGGGTTCTCAGTGGTGGCATTTTTAGTCTGGGAGAAATCCTGATCCATTCGGAATTTGAGGTTTCAGACGGCCTGCCTCTGGCCAAGGGCCCTGGATATGAACATTGGCCATTTTCCCTCTGTAAAAAACCACACCCTCCCAGTTTCTTAATACCATTTAGGAGGAAGATACAGTCTCTCCAAAAGTAGCCAGGGTTCTCAGTGGTGGAATCTTTAGTCTGGGAGAAATCCTGATCCATTCGGAATTTGAGCTGTCAAACGCCCAGTCTCAGGCCAAGGGCCCTGGAAACAAGCACTGGACATTTTACTCTGAAATAAACCACACCCTCCCAGTTTCTTAATACAAGTTTGGAGGAAGATATTGTCTCTCCAAAAGTAGCCAGGATTATATACGGTGGCATGTTTAGTTTGGGAGAAATTCTGATTGCTTCGGAATCTGAGGTTTCAGACGCCCAGTCTCAGGCCCATTGCCCTGGCTACGAACATGGGCAATTTTCCCTCTGAAAAAAACCATACCCTCCCAGTTTCTTAATACCAGTTTGGAGGTAGTGTTGGTCTCTCCAACAGTAGCCAGGCTTCTAACTGCTGGCATCTTTAGTCTGGGAGAAAACATTAGGTTTGGAATTTTAGCAGGCCAAAGCCCAGTCTCAGGACCATGCCCCTGCATGCAAAGAAGGGCCTATTCCTCTGTGAAATAAAGATCACTTCACCACTTTTGTGATATCCATTTAGAGGAGGCTTTTGGCACTCCATGAACAGCCAGGGTTCTCAGTGGTGGCATTTTTAGTCTGGGAGAAATCCTGATTGCATTGGAATTTGAGGTTTCAGACGGCCTGTCTCTGGCCAAGGGCCCTGGATATGAACATTGGCCATTTTCCCTCTGTAAAAACCACACCCTCCCAGTTTCTTAATACCATTTAGGAGGAAGATACAGTCTCTCCAAAAGTAGCCAGGGTTCTCAGTGGTGGCATCTTTAGTCTGGGAGAAATCCTGATCCGTTCAGAATTTTAGCTGTCAGACGCCCAGTCTCAGGCCTTGTGCAGTTGACACAAACTCTGGATATTTTCCTCTGAAAAAAACCACACCCTCCCAGTTTCTTAATACAAGTTTGGAGGAAGACATTGTCTCTCCAGAGGTAGGCAGGATTCTAAGTGGTGGCTTTTTTAGTCTGGGAGAAATCCTGATTGCTTTGGAATTTGAGGTTTCAGACTCCCAGGCTCAGGCCAAGGGCCCTGGATATGAACATTGGCAATTTTCCCTCTGTAAAATACCACACCCTCCCAGTTTCTTAATACACTTTAAAGGAAGATACAGTCTCTTCAAATGCAGCCAAGGTTCTATGGGTTGCATCTTTAGTCTGGGAGAAATCCTGATCCCTTGAATTTTAGGTGTCAGACGCCCAGTCTCAGCCCCATTGCCCTGTCTACGAACATGGGCATTTTCCCTCTGAAAAAAACCATACCCTCCCAGTTTCTTAATACCAGTTTGGAGGTAGTGATGGTCTCTCCAAAAGTAGCCAGGCTTCTAACTGCTGGCATCTTTAGTCTGGGAGAAAACATTAGGTTTGGAATTTTAGCAGGCCGAAGCCCAGTCTCAGGACCATGCCTCTGCATGCAAAGAAGTGCCTATTTCTCTGTGAAATAAAGATCACTTCACCACTTTTGTAATATCCATTTAGAGGAGGCTTTTGGCACTCCATGAACAGCCAGATTTCTCAGTGTTGGTATTTTTAGTCTGGGAGAAATACTGATTGCTTCAGAATTTGAGGTTTCAGACACCCAGTCTCGTGCCAAGCACCCTGGATATGAACATTGGCCATTTTCCCTCTCTAAAAAACCATACCCTCCCAGTTTCTTAATACACTTTAGGTAGAAGATACAGTCTCTCCGAAAGTAGCCAGGGTTCTAACTGGTGGCATCTTTAATCTGGGAGAAATCCTGATGCCTTCGGAATTTGAGGTTTCAGAGGCCCAGTTTCAGGCCCATTGCCCTGAACAAGAACACTGGACATTTTCCTCTGAACAAAACCACACCATCCCAGTTTCTTAATACCATTTAGGAGGAAGATCCAGTCTCTCTGAAAGTAGCCAGGGTTCTCAGTTGTGGCATCTTTAGTCTGGGAGAAATCCTGATCCGTTCGGAATTTTAGCTGTCATACACCCAGTCTCAGGCCCATTGCCCTCAACACGAACACTGGACATTTTCCTCTGAAAAAAACCACACCCTCCCAGATTCTTAATACAAGTTTGGAGGAAGACATTGTCTCTCCAAAAGTAGCCAGGATTATATACGGTGGCATGTTTAGTTTGGGAGAAATTCTGATTGATTCGAATCTGACGTTTCAGACGCCCAGTCTCAGGCCCATTGTTCTGGCTACGAACATGGGCAATTTTCCTCTGAAAAAACCACACCCTCCCAGTTTCTTAATACCAGTTTGGAGGTAGTGTTGGTCTCTCCAACAGTAGCCAGGCTTCTAACTGCTGGCATCTTTAGTCTGGGAGAAAACATTAGGTTTGGAATTTTAGCAGGCCGAAGCCCAGTCTCAGGACCATGCCCCTGCATGCAAAGAAGGGCCTATTTCTCTGTGAAATAAAGATCACTTCACCACTTTTGTGATATCCATTTAGAGGAGGCTTTGGCACTCCATGAACAGCCAGGGTTCTCAGTGGTGGCATTTTTAGTCTGGGAGAAATCCTGATCCATTCGAATTTGAGGTTTCAGACAGCCTTTCTCCGGCCAAGGGCCCTGGATATGAACATTGGCCATTTTCCCTCTGTAAAAAAACACACCCTCCCAGTTTCTTAATACCATTTAGGAGGAAGATACAGTCTCTCCGAAAGTAGCCAGGGTTCTCAGTGGTGGCATCTTTAGTCTGGGAGAAATCCTGATCCGTTCGGAATTTTAGCTGTCAGATGCCCAGTCTCAGGCCCATTGCCCTGAACACGAACACTGGACATTTTCCTCTGAAAAAAACCACACCCTCCCAGTTTCTTAATACAAGTTTGGAGGAAGACACTGTCGATCCAGATGTAGCCACGATTCTAAGTGGTGGCATTTTTAGTCTTGGAGATATCCTGATTGCTTCGGAATTTTTGAGGTTTCAGACGCCCGGTCTCAGGCCAAGGGCCCTGGATATGAACATTGGCCATTTTCCCTCTGTAAAATACCACACCCTCCCAGTTTCTTAATACACTTTAAAAGGAAGATACAGTCTCTCCAAAAGTAGCCAGGGTTATAACTGGTGGCATCTTTAGTCTGGGAGAAATCCTGTTCCCTTCGGAATTTGAGGTTTCAAACGCCCAGTCTTAGGCCAAGGGCCCTGGAAACGAACACTGGACATTTTCCTCTGAAATAAAACCACACCCTCCCAGTTTCTTAATACAAGTTTGGAGGAAGATATTGTCTCTAGCCAGGGTTCTCAGTGGTGGAATCTTTAGTCTGGGAGAAATCCTGATCCATTCGGAATTTGAGCTGTCAAACGCCCAGTCTCAGGCCAAGGGCCCTGGAAACAAGCACTGGACATTTTACTCTGAAATAAACCACACCCTCCCAGTTTCTTAATACAAGTTTGGAGGAAGATATTGTCTCTCCAAAAGTAGCCAGGATTATATACGGTGGCATGTTTAGTTTGGGAGAAATTCTGATTGCTTCGAATCTGAGGTTTCAGACGCCCAGTCTCAGGCCCATTGCCCTGGCTACGAACATGGGCAATTTTCCCTCTGAAAAAAACATACCCTCCCAGTTTCTTAATACCAGTTTGGAGGTAGTGTTGGTCTCTCCAACAGTAGCCAGACTTCTAACTGCTGGCATCTTTAGTCTGGGAGAAAACATTAGGTTTGGGATTTTAGCAGGCCGAAGCCCAGTCTCAGGACCATGCCCCTGCATGCAAAGAAGGGCCTATTTCTCTGTGAAATAAAGATCACTTCACCACTTTTGTGATATCCATTTAGAGGAGGCTTTTGGCACTCCATGAACAGCCAGGGTTTTCAGTGGTGGCAGTTTTAGTCTGGGAGAAATCCTGATTGCTTCGAAATTTGAGGTTTCAGAGGGCCTGCCTCTGGCCAAGGGCCCTGGATATGAACATTGGCCATTTTCCCTCTGTAAAAAACCACACCCTCCCAGTTTCTTAATACCATTTAGGAGGAAGATACAGTCTCTCCAAAAGTAGCCAGGGTTCTCAGTGGTGACATCTTTAGTCTGGGAGAAATCCTGATCCATTCGGAATTTTAGCTGTCAGACGCCCAGTCTCAGGCCCATTGCCCTCAAAACGAACACTGGACGTTTTCCTCTGAAAAAAACCACACCCTCCCAGTTTCTTAATACCAGTTTGGAGGAAGACATTGTCTCTCCAGAGGTACCCACGATTCTAAGTGGTGGCATTTTTAGTCTGGGAGAAATCCTGATTGCTTCGAATTTGAGGTTTCAGACTCCCGGTCTCAGGCCGAGGGCCCTGGATATGAACATTGGCAATTTTCCCTCTGTAAAATACAACACCCTCCCAGTTTCTTAATACACTTTAAAAGAGAGATACAGTCTCTCCAAAAGTAGCCATGGTTATGATGGTGGCGTCTTTAGTCTGGGAGAAATCCTGATCCCTTCGGAATTTGAGGTTTCAGACGCCCAGTCTCAGGCCCATTGCCCTCAACACGAACACTGGACATTTTCCTCTGAACAAAACCACACCATCCCAGTTTCTTAATACCAGTTTGGAGGTAGTGTTGACCTCTCCAACAGTAGCCAGGCTTCTAACTGCTGGCATCTTTAACCTGGAAGAAAACATTGGGTTTGGAATTTTAGCAGGCCGAAGCCCAGTCTCAGGACCATGCCCCTGCATGCAAAGAAGGGCCTATTCCTCTGTGAAATAAAGATCACTTCACCACTTTTGTGATATCCATTTAGAGGAGGCTTTTGGCACTCCATGAACAGCCAGAGTTCTCAGTGTTAGTATTTTTAGTCTGGGAGAAATCCTGATCCATTCGGAATTTGAGGTTTCAGACGGCCTGTCTCCGGCCAAGGGCCCTGGATATGAACATTGGCCATTTTCCCTCTGTAAAAACCACACCCTCCCAGTTTCTTAATACCATTTAGGAGGAAGATACAGTCTCTCCAAAAGTAGCCAGGGTTCTCAGTGGTGGAATCTTTAGTCTGGGAGAAATCCTGATCCATTCGGAATTTCAGCTGTCAAACGCCCAGTCTCAGGCCAAGGGCCCTGGAAACAAGCACTGGACATTTTACTCTGAAATAAACCACACCCTCCCAGTTTCTTAATACAAGTTTGGAGGAAGATATTGTCTCTCCAAAAGTAGCCAGGATTATATACGGTGGCATGTTTAGTTTGGGAGAAATTCTGATTGCTTCAGAATCTGAGGTTTCAGACGCCCAGTCTCAGGCCCATTGCCCTGGCTACGAACATGGGCAATTTTCCCTCTGAAAAAAACCATACCCTCCCAGTTTCTTAATACCAGTTTGGAGGTAGTGTTGGTCTCTCCAACAGTAGCCAGGCTTCTAACTGCTGGCATCTTTAGTCTGGGAGAAAACATTAGGTTTGGGATTTTAGCAGGCCGAAGCCCAGTCTCAGGACCATGCCCCTGCATGCAAAGAAGGGCCTATTTCTCTGTGAAATAAAGATCACTTCACCACTTTTGTGATATCCATTTAGAGGAGGCTTTTGGCACTCCATGAACAGCCAGGGTTTTCAGTGGTGGCAGTTTTAGTCTGGGAGAAATCCTGATTGCTTCGGAATTTGAGGTTTCAGATGGCCTGCCTCTGGCCAAGCGCCCTGGATATGAACATTGGCCATTTTCCCTCTGTAAAAACCACACCCTCCCAGTTTCTTAATACCATTTAGGAGGAAGATACAGTCTCTCCAAAAGTAGCCAGGGTTCTCAGTGGTGACATCTTTAGTCTGGGAGAAATCCTGATCCATTCGGAATTTTAGCTGTCAGACGCCCAGTCTCAGGCCCATTGCCCTGGAAACAAGCACTGGACATTTTACTCTGAAAAAACCACCCTCCCAGTTTCTTAATACCAGTTTGGAGGAAGACATTGTCTCTCCAGAGGTACCCACGATTCTAAGTGGTGGCATTTTTAGTCTGGGAGAAATCCTGATTGCTTCGAATTTGAGGTTTCAGACTCCCGGTCTCAGGCCGAGGGCCCTGGATATGAACATTGGCAATTTTCCCTCTGTAAAATACAACACCCTCCCAGTTTCTTAATACACTTTAAAAGAGAGATACAGTCTCTCCAAAAGTAGCCATGGTTATGATGGGGCGTCTTTAGTCTGGGAGAAATCCTGATCCCTTCGGAATTTGAGGTTTCAGACGCCCAGTCTCAGGCCCATTGCCCTCAACACGAACACTGGACATTTTCCTCTGAACAAAACCACACCATCCCAGTTTCTTAATACCAGTTTGGAGGTAGTGTTGACCTCTCCAACAGTAGCCAGGCTTCTAACTGCTGGCATCTTTAACCTGGAAGAAAACATTGGGTTTGGAATTTTAGCAGGCCGAAGCCCAGTCTCAGGACCATGCCCCTGCATGCAAAGAAGTGCCTATTCCTCTGTGAAATAAAGATCACTTCACCACTTTTGTGATATCCATTTAGAGGAGGCTTTTGGCTCTCCATGAACAGCCAGAGTTCTCAG
>JAREIS010001988.1:0-14664 GCA_030060385.1 Muscicapa striata striata | reverse complement strand
TAAAACCAGACAGCCTCAATTTTGAGGTAATGCAGACGAGAAATTGCAAAACTGTGAAATTAAATAAAACCAAATAATTGGTGCCCTAGCTATGACTCAGAAAAGGAATTTGAATTGCATGTGTGTTATAGTACATTCTATAATATTTGTTTTAGTAAATATGAAAATAAATGCTATATGTGTAATGTCAGAGAACTTTGCTATATGAATATAGTTTTTAGTTTTGCTATTAACAAAACTTTCTTAAAATAGGGGCGATAAATATATTTTTCTTGGAATAAACACGGTGATGTAAAAAGCTTTTGTTCATGGAACTAACTCAGACAATGGTAGAAAAGATAATCAGGGAATCCTTCACATCCTTGATTAGGGACAGCAGACCCCAGAGAAAGAAAAAAAGCTATTTACAGGTTTGGGAGGAAAGATTTCAAATAATGCATGAGCCATGAATATGCAACAGTTTGATTTATTTAAGGGAAGTTTTTTCTGAGTTAGGTGTGTTCTTGGCTGAAGGCAAATCACCCTACTGTTACAACACTCTGCTTTACTGTTTGCTCTTATTGTCTCTTACTAAAATTTTTAAATATTTACCAGGAAACTGAACCTCGTTTTTAAGATTTGGATGTTAAACAGGGGATGCCACAGGAATTCTTCTGCTAAAATGTTTAACTCAGTGGCCAGAGGGCCTCCTCTCTGCAGAATTGTGCAGCCAAGGATTTAATGGGACTTGAAGCCAAAACTGATGGCAGGAGGATCTCCTGTTGTTCAAGTCTGGCACCAAGTTAAAGCTTTGATAACCAAGAGCCTCTACATGGATGAGCAGTGCTTGGTGATTACAGAATGAAACTTGTTCAGTGGCACAGGAGGATTTAGAATTGAGGACAGGGAAGGTTTAACCCAGCCTCCCTGTTTGAACAGCCTGCACAGGGCTGGCAACAAACCCATGGCTGCATTCCAGGGACAGAGCTCAGAGCCAGCACAGGAGAGACTGATGAGACATTCCCTGGCCTGAGGGACAAAATGTGTTTATGGATGGGTCTGCGAGGGCAGGAGAAGGGAAAGGAGTTCCAAGACACGCTGTGATTAAGGAAAGGCAATTAGACCAAGACTTACACTCTGCCTGACAGAAAGCCAGAAGCCCCATGTGGCCAAGTGCCGTGGCCCATCCCAAGTGTCCTGAGCACAGAAACAGCCCCAGCACAGCTCAGCACGGGGGACCTCACCCTGGGCTCAGGGGCTCTCAGCCCTGGTCTGGAAAAAGGCTGAGAAGGGAAATCCAGGAATTGGACCTAATTAACATCCTAGCCAAACTTAAGGAAAGATCTTCTCCCCACCTCTCCCTGCTTCCCAGGCTTAACTTTATCCCATATTCCTCCCCCCACCCAGAGGCACAGGGGATGGGTGTCAGAGCGAGGTCCATGTCACAGCCGCCCCCTCAGGGGACAGGGGAATCCTTGTCCTGATCCAGCCTGGGTCCTCCCACGGGACACAGCCCCTCAGGAACAGGCTGCCCAGTGGGATCCCCCAGGGCCTCACAAGTCCGCCAGGAGCCACTTCCATGGCCCTGCAGGGCTTCCCCACGGCCTCGGGCCTCTCTCAGGCCGCCCCTGCTCCGGCCCGGACACCTGGCAGGACTGCAGGTGGGTCCCTGCTCCATCCCGCCCTCAGCCCCAGCCCCCAGCGCCACCAGCTCCCACGCTCACCCCGAGCTCCGGGCGGTTCAGGGCAGCAGCGGGTCCGCCGGCCTGCCAGACCGGCCCCAGCGCCCACCCAGCCGCTCAGGCGAGGTTTCCAAAGGATGGCGGAGCGCGTGGACAGGGAGGGGTCGTGCAGCCCGCCCCTCGCTGCGATTGTGGCTGATCCTGCCCGTCGCTCCTCACTCTCGCACGCTGATTGGGCAGAGCGGGGACAAGCCCGGCCCGGGGCAAAGGCGCCATTTTCGCCCCGGCAATGGACTCACCTCCCCTTTCCCCTCGCTCCGCCATTTCTCACAACCCTCGCCTGAGGAGCGGCTCCGGCGCTGGGCCCAGCCGGGCATCGGGCCAGGAGGCAGCTGCTGCCCTGAACGTGGGGGCTCGGGGTGAGCCCAGGGAGCTGAGGGGCGGTGGAGCTGGGAATGAGGTCAGGATGGAGCTGGGACCCACCTGGAGCCCGGCAGGGAGCCTGAGTCGGGCAAGGGAATGTTTGAGGCCCCAGACAGAAAAATTCCGTCGCCAGAGTTTTTATGCACAGAGGAGACAGAGGAGTCCTGTAACAGTGACTTAATTCGTGGACAAAGTTGAGGCTATGAGTATTTGCTATCGCGATCTCTAAAACGCATCTCTTTTTCATCTTCATTTTCCGGCTTCATCTCCTCTCCCCTTTCCCCACTGGCTGAGGTACTTGGAAGGTTCAGACTTCCCGATCCATCTGCTGCATGTCCTCTTAATATGCACCCCTTTTTAAGTGTACCATCTGATTTTCACGGCTCTGTTAAGTGTTTCTTTTCAAAGTTCAGGAGCTGAGCCGGATCTTGGCTGAGCAGCAGTTCGTGTGAATAAGTAACATTTACTGAAACTGATGGTTTCTCCCGTTACTTCCTTTTATAAAAATCCCTGGTCCTATCTCCAAGCACATTAATCTTACTCCGTTCAAACATTTTTCAAATTTTCTCAGTAATTGTCTTTACTGACTTTAATTAACAGTGGCTCAATCTCTTTTCCTTGCTTCTGTTTGACTTTGGGATTATTCTCAGTGCCCTCACTCCCTGTCCTTCTGTAGCCGTTTCTGGATCAGGCCTGGCTGCCACCTGCATCCCCTTGCTCACCTGCTGAATGAGCTGCACTCAGCAAGGTGTCGAGCATGGGAAAAAGATGAGAGTTGCTGCAGCACATCAGAGGAGGAACAGCATTGGTTTAACCCATGGTCTGCCAGGGAACCCCGAAAACCTGTCCCATTCCGAAACTTTTAACATTTGGACAGGAATATGAGCTACTTACTTATTTCCTTTGTTATCTGTTTCACCACGTTTCAGTTATCATCTATTTAAAAACAGCAGTTTCAGTCATTTATTTTCCGCAAATTTTTCCTTATACTTGGCATAACTTGGTCTAAATTGGTCGGCCAGGTCAGGAGCTGGATTTTTGTGATTGTTTATTATTTCGAGGACATCTTGTAATCTAATCCTGTAATTCAGATGATAAATGGGTATTTTGCCCCAGCAGTGTTAATTTGCATTTCTAAAGCTCCTCTCCTGGCTGCCTGAAACCCATGCTCCTCTTCCTGAGCAGCCATTTGATGACTCACACGTGGGCCACAACAATCTGCTTTTAACTTGATATCTTTAGTGTTATAGAGTCACGGCATTACTTGATTCTTGCCAGATGGAAATAGTCTCACCCACACATATCCCAGGTGTGGAGGGAAAATAATTTCATTACTCGTGAGCTTTACTCGATTTTTCCTGACCTTTATACAGTCTGAATCCACTGAAGTCCATTAGTTTCACGTTGATTCCATCCAAGCTGTGTAGTTCTCACTATTTAGTTTCCTATTGCACCCAAATTTCTCCCTTTCTGATGTTAATTAGGTCCCTACTCCTGGATTTCCTTCTCAGCCTTTGGAAAAGGACCAGGTGTCTCCAGCTCTGCCAGGAGCTGTCTCTGAGGTGAGTGTTCCTTGATGTTTGCTAATGGTCCCTGATGTTTTCTTGATGGTTGTTATCTTTGTGGGGATCTTTTGGGCCATTCCCAGTCTGTTGAGATGTTAAACTCATCTCTGTGGAATGATGCAATATCTCTTAAAAAAAAAACTTTAAAATTCCTTTTCCCAAGGAAAAGGCGAACCAAGGCCGAGTTCAGAAATAAGATTTTTAAAAAATTTAAATTTTGTGTGTTTTGCAACAATCGAATCCCAGACAGCCCAGTGTGTGAGTGCAATTAAGAGCCAGAGTGGAATTGTGCCGTTGTATTTCCCAGCAGCTGTGGCAGTGCAGGCACAGAAAGCAGAGAAGCTCCTGGACTGTGGCCACAGCCTGTTAGAAATATACATCCCTTATCTCTACCCCCTACTAGGTGGAGAATTAGCAGGGTAAGGAATTCCAAACACCAGTTCCAAGGGAGATAATTCAATATATTCCCTGGGTCTGGCTTTTATTCTTGCCAAAGCCAATGGCAAAAGCCATACCTGTGGCATCTTGGTTTCTATAGCCATCTTCCAAAGGAGTTTTTTTATTTCCCCGTTCATTCTTTCTACCTGACCTGAGCTCTGGGGGTTCCAGGGCTTGTGTTGTTCCCATTGTATTCCTAAAGCAGCCATAACCCCCTGAAGGATCTTTCCTGTAAAATGAGTTCCCCATCTGAGTCTTCTGCTTCCACAATCCTGTGTCTTGGAAATACTTGTTTTAGAAATATCTTAATAAGAGATCAGTGATTGCTGAAGAGATCAGAATTGCTTCTGCCCCCCTGTTAGCTGCCATGCTGTCCCCAGCAGATATTTGAGCCTTCCTGCTCAGGGTATTTCAGTGCCAGGCTCTTCCAAGCACACGCAGCTCCGCCGGTTGAGCTGACCATGCGGGCGGTGACCTGCGCTTGCTCTAATTCCCTTTCCTTAATCACAGCGTGTCTTGGAACTCTTTTCCCTTCTCCTGCCCTTGCAGACCCATCCATGAACACATTTTGTCCCTCAGGCCAGGGAATGTCTCATCAGTCTCTCCTGTGCTGGCTCTGGAGCTCTGTCCCTTGAATGCAGCCATGGGTTTGTTGCCAGCCCCCAGCAGGCTGTTCAAACAGGAGGCTGGGTTAAACCTTCCCCTGTCCTCACCCTAAATCGTCCTGTGCCACTGAACAAGTTTCATTCTGTAATCACTGAGCACTGCTCATCCATGTAGAGGCTCTTTTGGTTATCAAAGCTTTAACTTGGTGCCAGATTTGAACAACAGGAGATCCTCCTGCCATCAGTTTTTGGGGCCTCAGGTCCCATGAAACCTGTGGCTACACAATTCTGCAGAGAGTGAGGCCACTCTGGCCACTGGGTTAAACAATTTAGCCCAAGAATTCCTTTGGCCTGGCCCTGTCTAACATCCCCATTTTCAAAATGAGGTTCAGTTTCCTGGTAATTATTTAAACGTTTAATAAAAGACAGTGGAGACTAACAATAAAGCAGAAGGTTATAACAGCAGGGTGCTGCATTCCTTAAATCCATCGACCTATTCCATATTCAAAGATCTTCATAAATTATTCAAAATCATTCCCCCAGCCAGTAAATCAACATTTTTTCCTTCCCTGGGGGTCTTGTATCCCATAATCCAATAATGTGAAGAATTTCCTTTTTATCTTTTTTACCATTCTCTGAGTCAGTTACATGAAATAAAGTTTTTAATATCACCATGGTACAGTCCAAGAAAAATATACTTAACACTACTATTTTTAAGTCTTGTTAATAGCAAAACAAAGGAAAATATATTCATATGGCAAATTTTCCAGCATTATTCATATAGCATTCATTTAAATATTTGCCAAGAGCCAATACTATAATATGTACTATAACACACATACAATTCAGATTTCTTTTTTCAGTCTGGAGAAGGCATGGCTAGGGCACCAATCATTTTGGTTTAATTTAATTTTCTGAAGTTTTGCTGTTTCTTATGTCCATACCACAATATTGTGGCTATCTGGGTTTAAAATATCATACAATGTTCTGGCTTGTTCTAGCCAGCATCCTCAGTCCCGGTCCTGCAATTCCATATTAATCCTCAGAATTGTCCCAGCTCCATTCTATTGCTGGATAATGTTACTTCTGAGATTCCCTGGTCCTTGTCTGGGTCAATACACCACAAGCCATCAGTTAATATATGTCCCAAGTATTTAAACTTCTTCTCCAGCATTTGCTTTTTATTTTTTTCCCCCCCAAATACTCAAACATGCTTTTTAGCCTTAATATTCAGACATTTCACAGAGGCTTCTTCTACTTGGCTGAAGTATTTGAGAGGTACAGACATGCACCTATAGCATCCCCACCTTGATATGCACCCCCTTTTGTATAGCTAACGATATTCATGGCTCTGTTAAGTCTTTGTTCTTCTTCTGGGAGTTCCTGAATGTAGCAGGACCTTGGCAGAGCAGCAGTCTGTGAGGTCAGTTAATAACATTTTCTGAACCTGATGGCTTCTGCTGTCGCTTCCTTATGTGCACGTCCCTGGCCCTGTCTCCAAGCGGATTCCCAGCATCTGTTTGTAAAGACACTTTCCTGTTCTCCCTTCCATGGGGGTCCAGGCAGAGCCGCAGCTCCCAGCGTTCCCCACCTGGACCCCACCTGCCCCCTGGCCCCAGCGCCCCTGAGGGGAATTTGGGGAGGTGGGAGGGGGCAGCGCCAGGCCGGGCCCCAGCTGCCGTGGCGGGGAGCGGCTGCAGTGGGGACCGAGTGCGGGCGGAGCGGCCGAGCCCAGCGCTGCCCCAGCCCGAGCTGCCCCAGCTCCATCCCTGCCCCTGCGCTGGGATGCTGTGGGTTTGGGGGAAGAGGGAGCCGGCAGGCTGACGTGCTCCACCTGGCAGCTGGAGGTGACCTGACACCGGGGGGGCATTTCCAGCAGCACCAGGAGCTGGTGGGTCCAATCCCCACTGGGGACCAGGTGAGTGGCCACTACAGGTCCCGAGAGCTCCTGCTGGCCCTGGAACCACCTCAGCTGGATCTGGGAGGGTAGAAATCCATCACAGAGCAGAGAGAGCAGAGCACGCAGCAGGGCTTGGCTGGGAGCTTGAGGGCCACAGCGAGATGGAGATGCTGGGAGGCCTTGGGAGAGAGTGAGGACACACTGGGATCATCTGGAGGAACTGGGAGAGATGGAGAGGGCTGGGTGTGGCACTGAGAGGGACTGGGAATGGAACTGAGATTGGGGGAACACTGGGAGTGAGTGGATTAGATTGGGGCAATGGGAGAGGGTGAAGTTGGCATTGGAGTGAAAAGCACTTGGAATGGACTGGGAGGGACTGGAGGGGGCACTGGGAGCGAGGGGAGAGCTGGAAGGGCACTGGAGAGGGCACTGAAAGTGAGGGTGGGTGAAGATCTGGGAGTGGAGTTAGAAGGACTGGGATGGACTTGGAATGGAATGGCTGTGGACTGAGAGGAAGTGGCAGGGACTCTGGTGACACTGGGAGAGACTGGGAGGACACTGGTAGAGACTGGGATGGACTGGGAGAGCCCCTGGGACCATCAAGGGCTGGGGAACGGGGGGGAAGCCACTCAGGTTTGTCAGGGCCTTGAAGTCAGTCAGAAAGTTTGTTCCTGGCGAGCTGTGAGTTTTCTGTCCCACTGCAGCTTGTAGCTCACAGCCGGGCTGCCTGGCAGCCACCCCAAAGGTCCTGAGCATTTCCTTTCCTTCACCTCTGCTTTCTTTCCTCTTCCTGGTAAAATCTTCTTCCTATTGTCACTCCTGTCTCCTCCCCTTCCAACAGCCCATCCCTGATTGCCCTTTCCTCTCTGGCCCCACTCCCCATTTCAGTTCCTGAGTTGGCACCATGGGAACATCCCTTGGGGAGCAGAATCATCCTACAAATGCTTCAGGAATTGTCTGCAGGGTCCTGCAGTGCTTCGTGCTGTTCCCTTGCCAGAGGCACCACAGGCCAGGGGGCACATCTGGGCTGGTGTGTCTGGGTGTGGGGCTGCCTGTTCTGGGCAGTGAGGAGGGGCTGGAGAGGCTCTGCAGGACTGACAGGATGGGCTTTGGGGTCTGTGAGGAGAAGCTGAGGGACCTGGGCTGCTGGAGCTTCTGAAGAGGAGGCCCAGGGCTCATCCTGCAACTGCTCCAAGGGTGGTTTCAGAGAATCACAGAATCAGCCAGGCTGGAAAAGGCCTTTGAGATCATCAAGTCCAGCCTGTGCCGTGACTCCACCTTGTCACCCTGAGCATCGTCTTCTTCAGGATAAACATCCCCAGCTCCCTTAGCCACTCCTCATAGCACTTGTGTTCCAGACCCCTCACCAGCTTTGTTGCTCTTTAGTGGACATACTCCAGCTCCTCCATGTTCTTCCTTATTTTGGGTGCCCAGAACTGGACACAGCACTTGAATGCTGAGTACAGGGGAAGAATCATTGCCCTGGTCCTGCTGGCCACACCACTCCTGATCCAAGCCAGGTGCCATTTGCCTTCTCAGCCACCTGGGCACACTGCTGGCTCATGCCCAGCCTGCTGTCCATCAGTGCCCCCAGGTCCCTTTCTACCTGGCCACTGTCCAACCACTCTGTCTTCAGCCTGTAGCACAGCAAAAGTTGTTGTGGCCAAAGTGCAGGACCCGGCGCTTGGCCTTGTCCAACCTCATGTTTCTGGATTTGGTCTCATTCCAGCCTGTCCAGGTCCCTCCAGCAGATCCACACTCAGAGCCACCTTGGTGTCACCATGATTCCATGAGACTCTAGAGTGTCACAATGATCTCCAGTTTAGGACAAATTAGGAAAAAAACCTCCTAAAGAACTCAGAAAGGATTCTTTCCAGGGGGAAAGTGGAAAAAACTTGTTTATTGACAAAACACAAGAAAAAACACTTCCCAGTCAGACCCGGATGGAAAACAAAACGAATTTCACCGAGGCAGCGAGACGAACTCGGAGATCTTCGCTGGGAAGGGCAGCAGAGCTTCTTTGGCAAGCTTCCAGCGGCACTCTCTGAGGTTCAGATGTGTTCCCTCTGGAAGCCGGTTCCGATCTTGGGGGAAAAGGGAGGGGGAAAGAGGGGCAGCAAAGCCAAGCTGGGGGGTAGCAGCCAAGCTGGGGGTAGCAGCCAAGCTGGGGGGTAGCAAAGCAAGCTGGGGGGTAAGCAGCTAAGCAGCCGCCACAGCCGAGCAAAAGCAAAAGCCCGGGGGGGGGCGACACAGGGCCGGCAGCTCCGTGGGCGGGGCAGGGAGAGGAGCTAGTCACAACATAAACTTCAACCTAGAACATTCCACCCCTTATCCCATATCGTGATTTGACACACGATTGGGATATACACTCACTAAACACAATATAAAACTTTCTTTGACTTGCTCAAACCTTTAATACTTGCACGTTTCCTTCTTCTCACTTGCTCAGCCTTCACCACTTACACATTCCCTTCTGTTTCATATTCATACAATTTATCATACAGGCAATGGTGGTATGGCCATAGGCACACTCAACAATAACATCACCCTACAATCAGATCTCCCTGAGGTACGCAACGAGTTGTTCCATCTTTCTGCATGATCCACCACGTACATCCTGGTCCTTGAGCAAAGGCAATCCCACGAATGGGTTTGCCTGTACTCGAGGCAGGATTAACCCACACTGTCTTCCCTAGCAAACCTCTGACATGGGCCACTGGGACTTTATCTCCATCCACTATATTAAGGCACTCAGACTGGGCGGGACCTGCTCGGTTGGTGGAACCTCGAGTGTTGACCAACCAAGTGGCCTTTGCCAAATGCTGCTCCCAGTTCCTGAGAGATCCCCCACCCAATGCCTTTAAGGTGGTCTTCAACAATCCATTGTACCTCTCCACTTTACCTGCAGCTGGTGCATGGTAAGGGATATGGTACACCCACTCAATACCGTGTTCCCTAGCCCAGGTGTTAACAAGGTTGTTCTTAAAATGAGTCCCATTGTCTGACTCAATCCTCTCAGGGGTACCATGCCTCCAAAGAACCTGCTTTTCCAGGCCCAAGATAGTGTTGCGGGCAGTAGCATGGGACACAGGGTAGGTCTCCAACCAGCCGGTGGTGGCTTCTACCATGGTCAGCACGTAGCGCTTGCCTTGGCGGGTCTGAGGCAGTGTGATGTAGTCAATCTGCCAGGCCTCCCCGTACTTGTATTTGGACCACCGCCCACCATACCAGAGGGGCTTCACCCGCTTGGCCTGCTTAATGGCAGCACACGTGTCACAGTCATGGATAACCTGAGAGATACTGTCCATGGTTAGATCCACCCCTCGGTCTCGTGCCCATTTATAAGTGGCATCCCTACCCTGATGACCTGAGGCATCATGGGCCCATCGAGCCAGGAACAGCTCTCCCTTATGTTCCCAATCCAAATCTATTTCCAACCCCGCTATCTTTGCAGCCTGATCTACTTGCTGATTATTTTGCTGCTCCTCATTAGCTTTGTTTCTAGGGATATGGGCATCCACATGGCGAACCCTCACAGGTAGTTTTTCTAACCGAGTAGCGATGTCTTTCCACTCTTCAGCAGCCCAGATTGGTCTTCCTCTACGCTGCCAGTTCGCTTCTTTCCATCTCTTCATCCATCCCCACAGAGCGTTAGCTACCATCCAGGAATCAGTGTATAAATAGAGCTTGGGCCACCTTTCTCTTTCAGCAATATTTAAGGCCAGTTGGACGGCTTTGAGTTCAGCGAATTGACTAGATCCCCTTCTCCTTCTGTAGCCTCTGCAACCCGTCGTGTGGGGCTCCATACAGCTGCTTTCCATCTCCGATTCGTCCCTACGACGCGACAGGAACCGTCCGGTGAACAGAGCATAGCGTGTTTCCTCTGCTGGCAGCTGGTTGTAGGGCGGGGCTTCTTCAGCCCGGGTCACTGGTTCTTGTTCCTCGTCTGTCACACTAAAACTTTCACCTTCTGGCCAGTTAGTAATTATTTCTAAAATTCCAGGACGATTCAGTTTTCCAATTCGGGCACGCTGTGTAATGAGAGCAATCCATTTGCTCCATGTAGCACTGGTAGCATGGTGAGTGGAGGGAATCTTTCCTCTAAACATCCACCCCAACACCGGCAGTCGGGGTGCCAGGAAGAGCTGTACTTCTGTACCAACCACCTCTGAAGCGGCTTGGACTCCTTCATAGGCGGCCAAGATTTCCTTCTCCGTTGGAGTGTAGTTAGCTTCAGACCCTCTGTAGCTCCGACTCCAGAATCCCAGTGGTCGGCCTCGGGTCTCACCAGGCACCTTCTGCCACAGACTCCAAGACAAACCATGGTTTCCAGCTGCAGAGTATAGCACGTTCTTCACATCTGGTTCTGTTCTAACTGGGCCAAGAGCCACGGCATGAGCGATTTCCTGCTTAATCTGGGCAAAAGCTTGTTGCTGTTCAGGGCCCCAGTGGAAGTTGTTCTTTTTTCGGGTAACCAGGTAAAGAGGACTCACAATCTGACTGTACTCAGGAATATGCATCCTCCAGAAACCTATGGCACCTAAGAAAGCTTGTGTCTCCTTCTTGTTGGTTGGTGGGGACATAGCTGTGATCTTGTTGATGACATCAGTAGGAATCTGGCGCCGTCCATCTTCCCACTTCACTCCTAAGAACTGAATATTCTGAGCAGGTCCCTTAACTTTATTCTTCTTGATAGCGAAGCCGGCTTTCAGGAGGATTTGAATAATTTTCTCCTTTCTCAAACACCTCCGCTGCAGTGTTTCCCATACAATGATGTCATCAATATATTGTAAATGTTCTGGAGCTTCACCTTTTCTAGTGTCATTTGGATCAGTCCATGACAGATGGTAGGACTGTGCTTCCACCCCTGGGGCAGTCGATTCCAAGTATATTGCACACCCTCCATGTAAAGGCAAACTGAGGCCTGCATTCTGCTGCTAGAGGAATGGAGAAAAAGGCATTGGCGATGTCGATAGTGGCGTACCACTTTGCTGCCTTGGACTCCAACTCATACTGCAACTCCAGCATGTCCGGCACGGCAGCGCTCAACGGTGGGGTCACTTCATTCAATGCCCGGTAGTCCACAGTTAGTCTCCATTCTCCATCAGACTTGCGCACAGGCCAGATGGGGCTATTGAAGGGTGAGTGGGTTTTACTGACCACCCCTTGGGTCTCTAGCTCTCGAATCATCTTATAGATGGGAACCACAGCATCTCGAGTTGTTCTGTATTGCCGGCGATGTACTACTGAGGTGGCAATCGGTACCCTTTGCTCCTCTACCCTCAGGAGTCCCACGGCAATTGGATTCTCACATAATCCAGGCAGGGTGTTCAACTGCCGGATTCTTTCTGCTATCACAGCTGCTATCCCAAATGCCCATTTGAATCCCTTTGGGTCCTTAAAATACCCGCTTCAAGGAAATCTATTCCTAAGATACACGGGGCCTCTGGGCCAGTCACAATTTGGTATCTTTTCCACTCTTTTCCTGTTAAACTCACTTCAGCTTCAACCAAGGTAAAGTCCTGTGATCCACCTGTAACACCAGCAATAGAGACAGATTCTGCCCCCACGTATCCTGATGGGAATATGGTGCATTGTGCACCGGTGTCAACCAAGGCTTTATACTTCTGTGGTTTCGATGTGCCAGGCCACCGAATCCACACAGTCCAGAATACACGATTCTCCCTGGCCTCACCCTGGCTAGAGGCAGGGCCTCTAAGCCTGTTTATCCTTTTTTACGGGGCATAGGTCTTAGAAGTTCCTTCCAGCGGATCAGACATGTCATCATCCTCCTCGTACTTGGCATTGTGGCTCCGAGCGACTGGGGCTGCTCTCTTCTGGTTGAACCTTCTCTTTGGGTCTTGCCTTCTTTCAAATCCCGCACTCGTTGTGCCAGAGCAGCCGTAGGTTTTCCGTCCCAACGCTTCATATTCTCTCCGCAATCACGTAGGAAGAACCACACCAGCACGTGGAGTATACCTCCTCTCACCCTCAGAGAAACGCCTGCGTGGGGTGCTGGGACGCCTAATTTGCACAGCTGAGATTTGGAGGAGGTCCTCCTTAATCTCTTCTCTGAGCTTCTTATGATTTTCCTCGATCTTATCCTCCAAATTCTGTAAACGAGTTTCCACGGCTGCAATTCTAGCATGGGTTGGGCCATGTACAGCATCGGCATATGCCCGGAGCTTTTGCCATGTCGAGCACGGTCTCATACATTTCTCCCGCTTCATTATTGCTAGAGTAGAAGCGTACTCAGATGGCCCGAGCCGCACAAGTTTCCTCCACATGACCGTGTGCATGGTACCAGGTCTGGGTTTCTAGTTGTTATGTCGTCCGAAAAATCATTTCTGCTACTGCCATCTCCTTAGACGTTGGACCCCTGCTCAATGGTTCTCCATCGGGTCTGCTGCATGTATAAATCGTCCGCACACAGATATCTTTGTGCCACACCATCCAGGACCCGGGCCCAGAGGCTCTGAGGGTTAGCTTCCTCATCACACCTTGGTCGATGACCGGTCATGGGACAGAGACCCCAAATGCCTCGCTTCGTGCCATCCAGTACTGTAGCCTCTCCTGCCGCATCCCAGAGGCGAACTAGCCAGCTGATTATAGATTCGCCAGGTCGCCGGGTGTAGTCCTTTCTCAACCCACGAAGATCCTTTATGGAAAGGGACTCATTGTTGGTCTCTGTTCTCATACTGTTGTTTTGGCTCCTGATTTTATATCAGGAGGTGTTGAGGGTCCCTCTCCAGCATCGTCATCATCATCATCCACTGGCCTATCAGTCTTCTTAGTGCACTTCCCACCCTCTTGCTAGCAGCAACAGCCATTGGTTGAGGTGTATTATCCAGTTTAGCTGCTGGCTTTAGTCCTAGGGGGGTGGTATCAACTTGAGTGGCTGGGATGGTAGGTAATTTATCTCCCTGGTTCCTTTCCTCTGTGTCTCGCTCTATACTGTCTAGCAAAGTACGATAGGCATGTGCCAGGGCCCAGCTTACTGTAATAACCCTTCTCTTTTAGGGCTAGCCTGACACTTCTTTTTTAAATACTTTGCCACTTTAATGGGATCCTGAATCTGTTCAGGTGGAAATTCCCAGATTATGGGGTCAGAAAGTTCCTTTAAAACCTGGCCCATTTCTTCCCATTTTCCATTCCATTCGGGGTTCTTTCTGCTTAACTTGACTCCTAAATCAGGAGTCTTCTCAGCCCCTTTAGAAATCTCAGCCCTTATTCTGTACAAACTGAAGACAGTATAGCTGAAACTCACCAAATTAATTGCCAGAAAGATGGTCTCTTTGATATTCAGGGAGATCTGAATGTTTTCTACTAAGGATGCAACCAATTCAGAAGAGAGGAAGGGAAACAGAGGCAGAAAATCCTCCTTGCCTGCCTCTCCTCTAATAAACAGCACCAACCATGAGGTATACATTCCTGTGGCTGATTCCAACATTCTTATAACCCTCCTGCATATCATCACCACCAAGCCTAGCCCAATGAGTATTTTTGTTAATGCCCCTTTAATACAAAAACTGCGTATTAAAGACAGCATCGGGGCTATTTCTGGATAAGCAAATAGACCTAACGACCACAATGGTATCAGTACTTCAAAGAAACCCATAGACCATATATACAGGCAGACTCCCACAACCAAAGACATCATAGATTCAACAGACATCATACCGATACCAGCCATCGAAAACAGAATATTATTATTATAATAAAGTTTTTTCCACTTTTTTTTCCCGCTTCCCCGTACGGGCCACCAAATTATTTGTCCCAGTTTAGGACAAATTAGGAAAAAAACCTCCTAAAGAACTCAGAAAGGATTCTTTCCAGGGGGAAAGTGGAAAAAACTTGTTTATTGACAAAACACAAGAAAAAACACTTCCCAGTCAGACCCGGATGGAAAACAAAACGAATTTCACCGAGGCAGCGAGACGAACTCGGAGATCTTCGCTGGGAAGGGCAGCAGAGCTTTGGCAAGCTTCCAGCGGCACTCTCTGAGGTTCAGATGTGTTCCTCTGGAAGCCGGTTCCGATCTTGGGGGAAAAGGGAGGGGGAAAGAGGGGCAG